>OZ010578.1:133942322-134027322 GCA_963932145.1 Acanthosepion lycidas | reverse complement strand
ATGTATATATCTGTATATATATATATATGTGTATGTATATATCTGTATATATATATATAATATATATGTGTATGTATATATCTGTATATATATATATGTATGTATATATCTGTATATATATATATGTGTGTGTATATATCTGTATATATATCTGTACATATATATATATGTGTGTGTGTATATATTTGTATATATATATATATGTGTGTATATATATATATATATGTGTATGTGTGTGTATATATATATATATATATGTGTGTGTGTATATGCATATGTGTATATATATATGTGTGTATATATATATATGTATATATAAAGTGAACATAGAAGTCAACACTTAGAGGCGACAGTCTGTTTCATGCTATATGCAATCGTCAGGCCTGACGATTGCATATAGCATGAAACAGACTGTCGCCTCTAAGTGTTGACTTCTATGTTCACTTTTATATTTACACACACTCTATCTCTGATATTGAGCACTTTATTCCATAAATATAGCACACCTTAAGACTATTTTTCTTTATATATGTATATATATATATAATATATATTATATATATATATATATATGCTTATATATATATATATATGCTTATATATATATATATATATATATATATATGCTTATATATATATATATATATATATATATATGCTTATATATATATATATATATATATATATATATATATATATATATATATATATACTTATATTCTTATATATATATATTTAAATACCCTACAAGAGGTTGATAAGCCATAAAAAACAAATCAATCATAATGGTTAAACAGACTAGCCTCACTAAGCAATATCCGACACTGAGGCATTATGATTGATTCATTCATTATAATATTTGGGTAGCAGTTTGTGGTGGATAATAATACTAATTGGGAAAAGAAGATTGAATTCATACCTTTCCCAAGGGTATTTTTTTAGAAATGAACCTAATTAGAATTAGAAAACGTCTCTACAATTAACTATTCTGAGCCATAATTTTTATTTTATTGCATTCATTACTTTTTTCTTTTCCAGAGCAGATTTTCAGTTAGAATAGTGAAAGTTTGAAAAAAAAACACCAGGAAATTTAGATTCTCCAAGAATATATTTATATTTATATATACATATATAAAATACTTTTACAAACTTTGCAGAATTCCTCACATCAAAACAAAGTGAAATGTCCATATAGACATATGTCCAAAAGGCCATTGTTGCACCTCAAGTTATAACAAATGTTCAAAATGTCCTCTACTTGCTTCTATACACACTTGACTGCTGGATCATTGACTGGCAGACACTTAAAATCCACCTACAAATGTTGGTCATGTAAATTTGTTATTCCATCTCTTCCAAATGTTGCATCATCCATAAAGATATGCTGATACTTGAATTGTCTCTGACAGCCTGTAGATGCATTCTTTGTGGACAGGTGTATGAGTGGATCCTGTCTCAGCAACACAATGATAAACAGTAGCAAAGTTTGGATGACTTGGCTGGCTTGGTCTGGAAACACAATCTAATACACAGCTGTGCAGCCTTGTGTCCATTACCATTCACATAGCCATATGTAAAAATCATATCTGCCTGCTCACGATATGAATATCCTACAGTTGTTGAACAGAACACTTCTTGCTTAACTCACTACTACACACATTAAATGTTGACAACAGACAAATGTACATGAATGACAAATGTAACCAAGTCTACATGGTAACAGAGCACCATTTATTGTAGACTTTCTTTAAACTTAATAACTCAAAAACAAAGGATTTGTGGACATAAGTTTATATGAACTTTTGACTTTGTTTGTAAAAGCATTTTTTCATACACCCTATATATATATATATATATATATATATATATATATATGTGTGTGTGTGTGTGTGTGTGTGTGTGTGTACAATAAAATTGCATTTATATGAAAATTTACTATTATTATACTCAGCTCCAGGGACAATCTCTACAACAAGCACCTCTCCCACTGAGCTAAGAGGGGTAATGTCAGAGTCAATCCCTGATGCCTGAGGCATCTCAATGGGAAAATGATAAGGAAACTGAGTCATTTTTGTCACTAGTTCCATGTGTGAATAGTATATCTCCATTAAACCTGACCTTGTGCAATATTCACTTGAAATGAGTATCCAAATAAAGCAACATTTATTTGATGTGGCAGTTTTGTGTAATATATAGACAACCAACTTTATGTATTTAATTTTCTTAATTTTGACGGGGGGGGGGCACACACAAGTGACAAACTTTCTATATTTAATTAATTTGCATGGCTCCAAGTGAACACACACACAATGAACTTTGTATATTTAATTGATTTTCTGGATTTTGGTAGGAACACACACACAAACTTAACACTTTATATTATTGCATTAATAGTTTGTTTTCTTAATTTTATGTAAAATTTAAAACCTTGGTTTTTTTTTTTAGTTTTTTTTTTATTAATTTTTTTAGTCATAGCAGTAAGTCATAATTTACATTCTGTGAGCTTGGATTGAAATTATGATAAACGTTTTCTTCAAAATGTAAATAACTCACCTATAAACTTTGTTAGCTGATATTATTGAAGAAAAATAATCTTATTTCAAATTTGTGTAACAAATTATGAATGAAATGAAGAAATAATGTGGTTGTTTTGTAGACTTGATTTTTCCTGCTAAATTTTGAGCTAAGAAATGAATATTTTTTCCTTCTTTAATATTGTGAAAGTTACATTTAAAAAAAGAAAATTTGTTTTCAGAACTTATTTTTTGACATACTCTGAAGAATGAAGATATTTTTGCATTTTCTCAATTGAGATGTTGGTGTTCATCATACTCTTCAGGAAAGATGGCATCTTGATGCTTTTTGTCTTAACCTGAATTCAAAAAGTATTTTCTCTTCTTCAGAAATGGCTACAGTGGAATTGGCCGAGTTACTGTAGCTACCACAAGCAGTTCAGTAACACCTGCTGATCATCTGCCTTGGTTTCCTTCCACAGCTGCTGGCGATGGATCATGCCCAAGCATAGGACGACGATCTCCACCTCTGCATCCTACTGGCACCACCACGACCGCTCACAGCAGGCGCTTGTCTAGCCGCACTGCTCTGTCCCTTTCTCCAGCAGACAGCTTGCATTCTGTGCACGCAGCAGCACCGCCTCACCTGGAGATGCAATCGGTTCTCAACAGCAGCCAATCGTCTATTGGCAGCTTATTTCGGCCTCCACTGACCGTTGCTGACCCAGCCCCAAGAATCTACCACAGTACCCAATACGGTGGTTCTCTCTACACAACTGCCAATACTACCATTGCTTCATTTTCGTCTCTCTACAGTATTCATGGCCAGCCAGCCAGCCACATGACATCGGGTGCCGTGTCACCCTACAACACATTTTACGCTCAGTATCCACAGGGCTACTCCCACGGCTGTCTCTTATCGCCAGCTGGTCACTATCCACACATTGACTCTTATTCTGCTGTCCTTGCAAGCATGGGCAGCCACGCTCAGCACGTCAGCCAGTCCCAACTACCTCGTACATTTATGCCTACACATCTATCTCAATATTCGACACTGTCAAGCCATCGGACTGCAACACCGACCACGTCTCCCACCTCGAGTGGGAGCATCAGACACTCACCCAGCCAGCAAGCTCTCATGCACCGGCACTCACCCAAAGCTGAACAACTTCGAGATTCCCTGTCAGAGGCTGCTGTCGTAGCAGCAGTTGAAGGCTATGGCCAATCTCCTCATGGTCTTTCAACAAAAGATGAGAAATCTCACTCCACATCTCAACACATGCAATCACGCCAGTTGTCTCCCTTAACTGCTCATAATAAAAGCAGTGGCTCAGTAGTGAAGGAACCTTCCATCAAATCGGATCTCAACAAAGACATGGGTTACAAGCTACCTAGCGGGAAGGAGGGCAGCCTCAAGCACAGAATACTCACCCGACCTTCCAATAGCCAGATTAACGAATGCCCAGTATCAGGGTCTGAACAAATCATGTCTGCTGGCACAAAAGGTTATGCAAAATCTGAGGCAATTTCTCCAGCCAAGCGCTCAAAGTCGATAAGTGAAATGGCCTCTTCTGACTCAGATGCTGGGTGTGGACAATCGCAATCCCAGGGCACTGGACCTGCCCAAGGGGTCCCAAATGTTCCCATGATCCCTCATTTGCATTACCCACCACATTTCATGAAAGGCTCAATCATTCAACTTGCTAATGGAGACCTAAAACGTGTGGAAGATTTGCAAACAGATGATTTTATACACAGTGCCGAGATCAGTGCAGATCTGAAAATCGATTCCAGCACAGTGGTTCGCACTGACAAGAATATTGAACGAGGAACAACCATTCTCAGTTTCCTGGTTGGTGAAAATAAAGTTCAGGTATGGAAAAGTGTCACCTGTTTCATTACACTGGTTTGTTTACCATTAAATTGCTTTGTCATAATGTACATTCATCCAGACAACCTTTTATTAGAAAAACAAATAATTACGCATTGATTAGGTCAATTCTTCAAAGAAGAAGGTTTTAATTAAAATGCTAATTGTTCTCATTAACTTCTGGTTAATTGAAAGTCAACAAATTTTATTTTCTCCACAGTTTTTACTGAGATATAAACTAGGACATTTGTTGTATAGTGGAATTGAACTACCAATGTTAGTTTCTAACATGTTCACATTTGATCAGTCTATTCTATAACCATTTTTGCATTGTATTCTATTGTTGTTGTATTTGGTTATGGTAAGGGGGTAGCAACGGGGTGGGGTGATAAGAGTAGAAAGATTGTACCAGTCTTCCAAATGGGGAATGTCTGCCTGCCTTGAAAATCAACCTTACAAAATCTCCATTTTTCCCCTGACTTCTATTCTCTATTGATCCTAGCAGGAATGACACAAAGTAGACCATTTTGCTTTCTCTGGCACAAGGTCAACTAATGGTCAGCATGATATATAAGAAGATTGTGTTGTGCCAATCTTCTGAGTGAGAGTGATCTGTCTGCCTTGAAAATCAACATTCAAATACCTAGGCTTGAACTCTAACCACTTTTCTTAGTGGGGCAGGGAGTCTTGACCAAATATATAATTTGTAAAAACTTTGACTTTCTTATGTTTCTAAACTTTTTTTTTTCTTTTTTTTCTTAGTTATTTTTTTATAATCCACCTTTAATAAATCATAATTGTGACTAGACAATTAACAATTACAGAAACTTAATAAAAAGTTAAGACATTTAAATGTAAATTCTATCAAATTCTATTTTATATCTCTTATACAATGAATAACATATTTGTTTGTTTTAACCAAAATGAAAGTAAACTTTGTCAGACACAAAATGAGTGCTAAAAAAGTAAATATAAGTTTTCATATACCCTCTCCAAAGTCCAACAACAAATCTATTTACATTCTTAAAACTTGTAGACTGTAACAATACCACATTAGGTGATACCATTGCAGTTTCAATAACAAGTAGATTCTAACTGGTTTGAATTCGGAGTTATTCTTCTATTAAACTGGTTGCCAACCAAGGCTATATAACCCTGATATTTAACCTATATCTAGGGAGGGGACGAAATGGATTTATTCCCCCTCCCACACACACACAATATCTGCCAATACACAGTATTTTTAGTCTACCAAGTTTTATTTACTTCAACAAGATATCAACGGATATGCAGATGGTTTAATGGATAGTGGCTCGGAATTAAAAAGCAGAAAACTGATTTTGAATTCCAATCAGATTTGTTGCATTCATTTACACACAAATACCCTTGGAAAAGATATGAATCCATCTCTTTTTCTCTCCAGCTATAGGTTAAATAGTAAGACTTGTATCTGGCAAAATCATTGTTATTCTCAAAAAATTATTAATTTGATATTCACCTGCAAAAAAAAGAATTAATCTTATAATCTCAAATATTTCCACTTTAAATAAAGAGTTGATAAGCCATAAAAAATAAATTAATCAAGAAGGTGAAGGGTAAATTCTATATTTCATGAATATTTATGTAAATATATAGGCTACTTCAAATTTTATGCTTCAAATTGTTTTCTTAAAACATTTGCAAATAATAAATTTAAATAAACAATTTAACAGATTTGAATCTTTCTTTTTTTTACATTGAGAAATTTTTACTCAGTTTTGTTCAGTGAACATTTGTTGTCAATGTCTTTTTCTCATTTTCTCACTGTCACTGTTTGACTGTTGGACCTGTTCATGAATGAAACAACCAGAAAAATTCACATGCAAAAACCAAAAATGATTGACTAATTTTGTCATTGCTGCTTGAATTACACTGCAATACAAGAGTTGTTTTCAAATAAATGTATTTTCACCATAAATTTGAATCAAAATCTTAAATGGGCCCATTTATCAACCAAACAGTCAATTGTTTGCTTTTACACATGAAGTAAACAAAAATTCAGCATGTATCTCAGTACCTTTATAGAATAAAAAGATCCCTTTTCAAAAATTGCGTTCAAATATTGTGCCATAGCGACAGAGCAATTTTATTGTCCTAAATTGGGTTAAAAGCTAGTTTGGTTTTTTTTTTTGTGTGGGGGGGTGTTTTTTTATTATTTGAGTTTTCAAGATTTTATTTTGAAAATTGTAGACTTACTATTGAGAAACAATGTTGCCTTCCCAATCGGTTTATATCATTAAGGTTTTTAATATGTTATTTCTCAGCCCTTATAACCACTTTTGGTTCTCTTACATATTTTGGCAAGGTCTTTTAACACTTTCATTTTTGGTGTTTTTATTTTGAGATGTCATCTTTTTTAAAGAATTGATGATCTTTTCCTCTATCTGCTGAAGTCAATCAAAAAGTGCATAGTTTTTTCTCTAATATACACACGTAGAATAAAGTTTGTTTCTAACAAAAGGAGGTTTATTCTGAAGGCGGCTTAACCATGTTTAATGCATTCCCTATTTCCATTTAATCTCTTACGTTTATTACAAAATTGGACAAGGGGACTTATATGCTGCTAACTGTGATTATCTTTATTTGGTTGGGTTGGTAGGGGAAAGGGGAATTTGTATACTTCGTTCAAATTCCGACTGAGTTTGTTTCATTCAGTTTGCATCAATGCCCTTGTTAAAAGCATGAATCCCTCTTTCCCTGAAGAAGGCCAGAGCGTACAATGGGCGAAATGTTGTGATAAACATGGCAACAAAGATGAGGATAATAGTCCGAATAATGTAAATAGTGTACATAATACCTCATCTCAGAAATATAGACAGATACTCTTTCTCTAGCTATAGTTTAAATATGTGATCAGACTGATCTCTATTATCTTGAGGTTGCAGCCAGTTAAGGAAAAGGTAAACTTTGATTTCAAACCCTACTAAACGAGAGAGCAGTTTGGGTTATTTAAACTTGGTAGGGCAACCAGTCTAGAAAAAGGATCACACCCTGAATCCAGAAGCAGCCTGAAGAAGGACTGGCACTACACAGTTATCTTAACCTAGACACACTTGCTATCATTACAGTTGGAGTGCATGTGGTACCCCAATCACCATAATGGATTAGGGGGACATGATTCAGGATGGAGAGATTATAAATACAATCTGAAAAGACCTTCCTAACTCATATATATTATTTTTATTTATTTATTGAGATCAAATATAAGAAGAAGATAAAGTATCTTAAAATTAATATACATCTTTACATTTATTTATTTGCTGTTATTGTCTTTTTTTTTCCTTTGCCAGGTTACTGTGGAAGCTACCCTGGAGCACCCTTTTTTCGTTTTCGGACAGGGATGGTCATCTTGTTGTCCTCAGCGAACAATAAAACGCTATGGACTCGACTGCCATAAATTGTCTGTAGGGGATGTGTGCATTTCTCTAACACACAAGGAAGTGCGCCGAGACACAAACCAGTTGCACTACCAGCAAATCCCAAAGGGGACCGATATTGATGGGGAACACCACCCGACTACAAACACGACCCCCAATTCGCCTATGTTGACAGACAGTAATTCTCTTAAACCATCAGCTTATCTGAGCCGACATCGTAGTCCTCCTGCGGATATGGCACTTTATCAAAGAAGCACAAAAACGCACAGCACTGAAACACAAACCAGTCTTGACCATGCGGACAATAATAATAATAATAATAGTAATAATAATAATAGTAGCAGCAGCGTTAATACTGATAGTAGAAACCGGTCAGTTGGGCAGCCAGTGCGAAAGCGGCGCTGGTCTGCTCCTGGTAAAATGAGTTTTGATTCTCGAGCAGACTTTGGGAAATCTTCTCCATTGGTTGAAAAAAATGAACCTGAAATCCAGAGAAAAAACAATGATTAAGAATCCGCAACACAATGAGTTACGATACATAAAATGTTATTTGAAGTCAGAAAAAGAAAACTCTTTAAGAAAAAAAGAAAAAAAAATCAAATACAGCTTTAAAAAAAAATGGCTGGAAAAATGCATTTTATTCAAAAAACTGAAAAGGAAATGTAAGAATTTAAAACCAAAAAAAAAAAAAAAATCTGAACCATTTACTGGGCCCTCCATGTCAAATTGTTAAAACCTTAATTTGATCAAATAGAAATGAATTATTGAAATTGCAAATAAGAATTACCAGGTTGATCATATTTTCTCACCAGAAAAAAATGATATTTAACTATTTTTCTTTTCTGTAATTGTGTACATCTCTCTCTCTCTCTCCCTGCCTCAAAACCTCTGCCAAAAATAATTTCCCAAGACCTGAATATTATAAAAACCTTTGCTGTCTATAAACATCTGATCTTTTAATAAGAACACATTGTATATTTCTTCAAACTTGAGAGAAATTATCTTCAAAATGTTTATATTTTTATCATTATTTTTTGCCTTCAGATTGAAAAGACTTTCCAATTTTCTCTTTCAATGATAGCATCTCTCTATATACTATGAAGTTTTTAGTATTACTAACTTTTTCTCAGTCTCTCACCTGGCCATAACATTAAGGCACCTTGTGAAGATCAAATGCACTCTACTTGTAATGGTGTACAAAATGAGCTTGTTAACCATTACTCTGCAGCAGGTACCTCATTGAGGTCCCCAGTGCAAATCAAATTTGCTGTGCTAAAAATAGTCTCCAAATTGTTGTTATACAGCAAGGGCCATATTTTCGTTTTAAATATGATGATTAATAAATGGAAAAGAATGTTTATGAATATCAAGATCATGTGTACTGTTCCGTTTTTGTTTTTTTTTATTGGTACCAATTAGCATTAATTAAAATTACAATCATAAAATAATGGTTTTTAAATGTTTATAATGACTAACTTTTTGTTAAATATTACTTACTCTCTTCTTTCTCTATCTCTCTCTCTCTCTCTCTCTTTGTCTTTTTCCTCTACTTTTAGGTTGTGTATTGTGATAACAAATTTAAGAAATTGGGTGACCAAGTCAATGAAGACACTTGGCCTGAAAACTGACTTGTGTTTTTTCCTGATCATCAGCTCTTGTTGTTATATGTAGTGCAGTTGAGGATCCTTTCTCTATTCTAAAAATCCTTTGCACAACATAACCCTTCTTAAGGAGAGGTCACTCACATTCTTTAAAAGCCTCACCTCTTTCACTTTATCTTTCTTTCTCTATGGGGGGAGCAGGTGCCAATGGCAGAAGATATTAGCATGGTAAATAGAATCAGCAAACCAAGTTCAGATTCCTTCAAGGGCTGTTTATGTTCACTTTATACTAATGCTCTTGGGAAAAGCATGAGACTACTTCTTCCTATACTCTGTCCCGTCTCACCAGATAGCTTGACAAAATGTCTTGTTACTGGTATGTTACAGTGGTTGACAAAGAGTCGGTGAGCAAGCTATTCTCTTGTATTTAATTTTCTTAACCAGGCACCAGCAAAAGCTGTTACACCTATTGTCAACCTTATAAATCTCATATAAAAATAGGAAAGAAAAATGTTAAATGAAATTCTGAAGGTGATGAATGTAGTCTTTACACATTCAAATTCTTTTAGGCCATAATGATCGATTTATAGCATGACATCAATAGTTAGATATATCTAGTAACTATGAAATGAGTTTATTTATACCTAGAAAAATTTTGTTTGTCTCATTTGCTATTCAACCGATAGATTCCATCTTTTTTATCAATTTGAATTTAAACTGGAAGTTGGTTAAATTCATAAAGTCCGTCTGTATTTTGCACGAGAAGCAAAAAGAAAATCAGGCTAGCTATTTTTGCTCCTCCATTAAATTGCCATGTATCTCATTTGTTGACTATGAACAGCTGCCATTTCCTTTCTAAGATCTTTAAAAAAACAAATCAATTCTTAAAACAAATAACTTGGTCATCAAGTGCTGTTTCTACTGCTTGCTTGGTTATTGTCATTTAACATTAGCTTTTTGGGGTTTTTTTTTTTTGTTTTAAATGTCATTGAACTAAAAAATTGTTTGAAGAATGGTATTCTTTTGATTTTCATACGCTATGAAGGCTGTTTCTGTTATTATTGTGATAAAAAAAAAAAAAACCCATCTTCACAAAGCACATCTCCCAAGTGCTTGCTCTCCTAATAATCCATGCTATTCAAACAACACTATTCAATTAACTTTTATAAAGGCCTTTGGATGGTAATTCTTTCAAATTAGGCAGGACACTTTTTTTTTCTTTTTTTTTTTTCTACAATGAAGATGATGGAGGGGTGACACATAATTTGGCAAAATGAAATCCATCTCAACTAAACGCACAGGTAGATATTTTTTTTTAAGGTGTTATTCTATTTTTACCATGAATAACTAGAAATACAGGCTCAGTCTGGATTAATTTCCACCCCCAAATTCACTGGTGCTTTCTACCCCTTTCATCCTTTATTGTGTGTATAAAGAAACAAAAACAATAAATCATATGCCTTTTCTCATATTGGGATTTTGGTGGTGGTGTTGTTGTTGTTGTTGTATTTGAAAATACTATTGTCTTTTTCTGGTCTGTGTCTTATTTTATTCATTTGTATTAATTTACATTAATTGTTGGGTTTTTCTTTAAATTTCTCAGATTATATCTTATGATAATGACACATATTTTTCTGACTATTTATCTTCACTTTTGTTGTTTTTAATGAAGCGTTTAAAAGGAATATTTCTAAACAGCATGAACCTGAGAAATGCTGAGGGAGAAATCTCAATCAAAACATTGTTAAAGTCCTAAAACAAATGATGATGATGATGATGATGATGATAGCCCCAAAAATATGTGGAATAATTTTTGTATTTTTAATATTTTTTTTAAAATCACTGAGATTGATAAAAATGAAATATCTGGATGTACATAGCTAAAAAGAGTTAATATAATTCACGAGTTAACATGTTTTATCACTAACAAGAAAATTGCATCCTGGATAACTGTCATGGTCACTGGGGACCTTGTATATTTGTATCATTTTTTTTCTCTCAAGACATTTGTGCCCCCATGTGTGTTATATATATATATATATATATATATATATATATATATAATGTAAATTTTTGTTTCCTGAGCCTTCTCATATCAGTATCTGTATATTTTATATTAGATATAATTTTACATATTCAGGTAATATTTTTACCAGAAAGATTTTATTAATTAAACAACTGATTATAACATACATTTTACTGCTTAGAAAAATATTTCTAAGTTGAATCCAAAAAAATAAGCATGTTCAGGATACAAAGATATAAAAAAATATGAACGCTCTCTGTCTATGTCTACTGGACTACAAATGTCCAGAGATGTCAGTGACCAGACACAAAGATCAGAATACCATTGTAATCAATTATTTATATTAGGTTGGTGCAAAAATAATGTCGTTTTCTCACATATGTTACTATGTGAGAAAACGATATTATTTTTGCACTAATCTAATAGCAAGAGTGAATTGGTATTAGTTTTATTTTTAAATATAAAATGAAAATTTCTCATTTTTTTTTTTCTGTTTTCTCTCTATTTTTTAATTGGAATTTCAGGTTGTGAGTTATATAACTATGAATATAGTAGCATAAGGTTAAACAAAAATTATATGTTCAAGAGTAGAAAATGTTATTTAATCTGTGGCTATTTTTTAGGCTGTGATAATGCATTCAGAATAATAGTCCTAAATAGTTTTCTCTTATAGTTTTAAGAATTTTTTTAATACTATAGAAATATTTTTTGGTAAATGACATTTAAAAAAAATGTCCCTTACCCAATTATTGTGATATGGTCTCTCTCGTTCTCTCTTTTTTTTTTAAATGAATGTCTCTTAGTTTTGTTTAGTTGTAAATTTCTTGAATATATGCTCATGAATTTGACGTTATAAAATAAAAAGTTATCCTTTCATGGCTAACTATTCTCTCTCCAATTTTCTCTGCACAATATTTTTTTCGCTATTTCTCTTCAGAACTGTTTGTTTGATGAAAGATTTCTTCCCCTATGAAAATTGCTTGTTTTATCATTGTGGTAAAAACTTGTCACCTTCACAGAAACAAACATCAGCCGTTCCCATTTTGCTAAGACCAAATCCAAAGCTGTGTTGGGAACTTGTCAACTGGACTTGCTTCCCAAAAATCTGATATAATATCGGAACTTTTACTTTAATCGCATCTTGTTTCAGCCTAAGAACTTTTCAGCAACTCACTGTTGTTGATTCTTTCCTTGTTTTTTTCTCTCTCCAACATTTATCTCTACTTATTTCAGCCAATATTTTCTTTCAACCTCTGAAGACCAATTTAGATTCAAACCGCTTAAGTCTCTTTAATCCTGTTGACATTTGCTTAACTGAAACATAAAATAATAACAACATTTTGGTTTTCGTTTCAAGTTTGCTTAGACCAAACAATGAAATATTTTCGCTTTTGGAGGGATGGATAAGGGCAGGATATAAAAAATAACTTAGATTTTTGAAAAAATCAAATTTTATTGATTTAAATTTATTTATTCATTTTATAAGAATAGAAATACTTATTGGCAGGTTTTTTGTTTTTTTTTAGTCAGGTGGGCATACAGGAATAATTATCAATATTTTCTGTATCTAAAAATAGAATCTCATTTTTAGAATAAATTGGTTAGAATCAAAGATTAAAAAATTTTACTTCATCTGTGACGATCGTATTTTAATACCATTGTTTATCTGGAAGGAAGGAAAACTTTTGGTTTAAGATTTTGCAAATTTCTCTGGATGTATTTTTCACCTCAGTTATATGAATTTATAAATAATAAAAGTGATTTACTCCATTGGAACACTGGTTGTGAATTTTCCTTTCACTTCATAAAATAATGATTAATGCTAATCTTGAGTTTGTATCTGTCAGTATTGTTATCTGAAATGCACATTGACTGCTAGTATAAATATAAAAATTCACAAGTTGAAATCTATTTTACACAGAGATCATATCAGGGACATATCGGTTCTTTAAGCAATCATTTTTATAATAAACATGATTGTCTTGAATCGCTACCTCTACTTTGAACAAGTCTCTCGTATATGTTCCCAGCTTTACAATCAGTGTAATTGTAAAATCCATCATATTCAAGGGACTGATTATTTGGATTCATTAATATACAAAATTATTCATTTTATTTGAGGCTCCATGTGGATACTTAAACCATGTCTCTTTACCAGTTGGGCTCAAGACTCCCTCTAACTTTAATTTACTTTGCAATGGTTTCTCAAATGTCTTTAATATAATGATTAGTGATTTGTTTCTTTGTCAACAGTTGGCCATCTTTTATTATCTTCTGCTTTGCTTACTTCTTTTCTCTCTCTCTCTCTCTCTCATTTAGGTAAATTTATCCCACAGATAAAATTACCTGACAAGCAAAAATCTGTGAATAAATATCTGGTTAACCAATAATAATAATCTTGTCTTTTTTTTTTTTTTTTTTTTCTTCTCTCTCTAGTTTGATAAAAGGGATGCACAATGCTTTTCCGGTGAAATATTTGTGTGTATGTGTGTCTGTGTGTGCCCATGTGTTCCTTTTATGTATATAAATTAAAAAAAAGAAATTCTTACCTATTTCTGAAATCTCCTTGTTTGTAAGTTATAATTTTACATGAGAAATGTCCCCGCCCCATCCTATTTATTTCATTTCCTTCCAGAAACCAAAAAGAAAGAAATTGGTTTGAATAGTCGTGTCTATAATTCATTTGTTTTTAAAGAAAAACCTTATTCAAATCAGTTAATGTCTTGAAATGTTTAGAACATTTGTTTGCTGATAGACACTTCGAATTGATCTCCAACAAGCAAATGTTTATGTATTTGAGATGTTTTCAAGAAACTCCAAGGACATTTTGAAATAAAATCCCATGTGACAGTTGACACCATGTTAAAAATATATGAAAATAATCAGAGAAAAAAACCTTCCTGCTATTCAAAATGCACCCGCAGGGCGTCATGTGTTCAGATAAATAATGTTTCTTTATAGCCTCTTTTAATTTTATTGTTTCATTTCACGATAGTTTGCGATGAATGACCACCTCCGATAAAAGGGATTTTAATTTTCTCCAATGCAAAAACTTTTTAGAATAAAATTTTTTATCCAGTTTAGTAAAATTATTGAAATAAACACCAGTAAATTATAAGTGTCATGGAAATCAATTGTTTATATTTTCCAAAATTCATATCAGAAAACTTTTTTAACAGTAAAAAATTCATTTAGTTTGCAAAATTCTTAGGAACTCATTTATCGATTTTTGTCACATTATGAAATATGAACATTTTTTTAAATGTTTCAGAATGGGAACAATTGCACAAAACTGCAACATTTTTTATTTGATTTGAAAGGGAATTTTGGATTTCTTTCTTCTCTATTTACCATTATTTATTTTTATTATTTACAGTTAAAATTAAAATTAATATTTCCTTTTTCTATCTTACTAGGAAGAAACAAAATCAAAACCATTCTAATATCCAAATTGCAAGTCAGGCTATAAATAATCTATAGATCTACAAAGTGGTAGCAGAGGGCAAGGGCTTGTTTAATTCTCACAGCCCAAATCAAAATTTAGGATTTTTTTTTTAATTCCACCCACCACAGCACAATTTGCTTGTATGTTCTTCCTAAAATGTTATCTTTATACATTTGCTTTGTATCTAGATTATTGATTCCAGTGTGATAAGGTGAATGGTCTTTGACAAGAGGGAGGGAGAGGGAGAAAATAATTTGTCATAATTTTTAAGTTCTTCCTCATTTGCTATTTTAATGTTTGACAGTAGACATTTCATTTTAGTTTTTTCTTCTCGAAAGTATTTTTCCCACAAGCCACTCACATCTATTCTCATAAATCAATGGCTTCAGACATGGCACAAATATGCGATTCTCGAGTAGAGTTCTTTCTATGTGCAACTATTACGAATCGCAGAAAGAGACATTTTTTTTTAGTCCTTTCTACTCAACTGTCGCACAAATAACTTTTTAACTACTTTTTTATATTAACAAGTTCATGAGAGCCTTAATAAGCGCTACTATTCTGGTTTTCTTTTTTAAACATCATTTTTTAGGGTTAAGACAAAAACCTACCCAAAGTAGTGTATGATGATGATGATGTAATAAACAACTGATATTATTAACAGATAACTTCTTGGGACATCCCCTTAGGATGAAAAGGGTTAAAATCGAGATTCTGTTCTCTTTGGATGACTTTCATGAGCTTTGCACTTCAAAAGCAGCAGAGCAAATGATGGAAATGTCCCAATAAATTGATTTACTTTGACAGAATTGCTTTGTAGAAATATTTAAAATCTCTAAATCAATCGTAGCATTGATAATCAGGTTTGAAAAGAATTTGTTTTAAGTTTTGGTTAGTCAGTCCCTAAATTATGCAAAGCCTTTTGTTTTATAAAGAGTCAAGATTACACAAAATCTGATGATTCCAGTTAAATATTTTTATTTTATAAATACATACATACATACATATACATTATATATATATATATATATATATATAGTCTACATTTACTAAAAGATTTCAGTCTGAAGATAAGAATATATAGATATTCATGAAATAAATTATAACCGAAATGAATCTTTAAGGTTTTCTTCTTGATTATTATTATTATAATGCTCTGTAGTTCACATTCACAAATTGGTAATATATATATATATATATATATATGTATATTTTAAGGTAATAGATTTGTATTTATCAATCCAACAGATTTTTATGACTTTAAAGGTTATTTTTAGTGGCTACTCATATTTGAGTAGATGCTCTATTTATTTATTAAACAGTATATTTATTTATTTTATAAAATAAATAAATATATTAATTTATTTATTTTATAAAATAAATAAATATCCTTGTTAATAAATAAATGGGGTGTCTACTCAAATATGAGTATCCACTAAAAATAACGTTTGTGTGTCAATTGAGAGAGTTAAAATTTTGAAATCTTGATGTGGCTTATTGGAATGAATAAAAAATGATAAAAATTAAGAATAACTTATCAATCCACAACAGACACTGTTTGTTGCTTTCACAATCTTTCAGATATTTAAAAACTAAAAAAGGGTGAGAGAGAGAGAATAACTTTTCATTTATATGTTAACAAATTCAAATTAATTCTTTCTTCTTCTCTTTCCCTTTCTTTTTGTAAAACAAAATATTTTTGATAGTGACCAAATAATTCCTATTTCATTGCCATCTGCTTAACTATTTCTAATATCGGGAATAGATTTCTATATGGCTAGCTATGACGCACAAGTTTTCCTAAGACATGATGATCATACCTTGGTTTATAAAACTGGTCTTAAATATTAACTGCCAGTCTTTCTGCTGAATCTTTGACAAATATTACAAAAAAATGTTTCAATTTAAAAAACAGCTGCTGTGGCCACTTTTGATATTTTTACATTTTTTGTTTCACTGTTTTTCTTCTGATGTCCACCATATTGTGTAAATTTAACTTTTTTTTTTTTTAAACAGTTGGACTTGATTTCCCCTAAAACTTGCTCAGCTTGAAGCTATTATTGTTTAAAAACAAACAAAACTTTTAAAAAAATGTACATTAAGAGGAAAATTTAACTGTTCTGTATATTTTATTGAGTTTTCACAACTCACTTTTTAGCTTTGCTTCTCAGACCAAAATTTTAAACTTTGTCAAATTTATTTTTTTTTCTCCTTTCTCTGACTTTTTTTAATTTTTTTATATATTTTTTTTTCAATTTTTTGATTTTTCTGCAATATTTGTTGAATTTTGCCAACTCTTAACAAAAAATAATCATTGAAATTACGGTCAACTTGTTGATCTTTTGTCAATAAATTTGTCAAATTGATTGTAAAATAAAAAAAAAAAATAAATTTGATCAAAAATCTTTAAAATATATTTTACTGTATGTATGAATTTTTTGTGCTTTTTTCCTCCCCAATAACTGCATTCTTTTTTTCTTTCTTTCTTCTTTTTTTCTTTCTTCTTTTTTTTTCTTTCTTCTTTTTTTTTCTTTCTTCTTTTTTTTTCTTTCTTCTTTTTTTTTCTTTCTTCTTTTTTTTCTTTCTTCTTTTTTTTCTTTCTTCTTTTTTTCTTTCTTCTTTTTTTTCTTTCTTTTTTTTTCTTTCTTTTTTTTTTCTTTTTTTTTCTTTTTTTTTCTTTCTTTTTTTTCTTCTTTTTTTTCTTCTTTTTTTTTCTTCTTCTTTTTTTTTTTTTTTTTTTTTTGTATCAGATATTGTTATATATCTTTTCTATAAGAGATATTGTATAAGAGATATTTTGCTGATGACAAGACTTTGCTTGTGATCTTTGTTAGAATTATTTTTGTTGAGATTTCCTCTCCCCCTCTTTACAACATGGTTGCCTCATCCAGTTTTGGGAAAAAGAGGTGTTCTTTGATTCCTCTACATTTTCATTATCCACTCTTGTGTTCTTCGTGATCACCAGGTTTTGAGAGAAATAAAAATATGATTTTTAGAAGCACCCCCCCACTGTTGTCTTTTAAAGAAAAAATAGGTATGAATTTTTTCTTTTTTTTAACTTTCACCTTAAAGTCAAAATTTGCTAACCAAATTCTGCTCTTCTTTAATAATAATTTTTTTTTTTCATTTTTTGCTTCTTTTATGAAAGAAAAATTCTCTTTTCCTTTTGTCTTTTTTTTTTTTTTTTTTTTTTTTTTCTGAGACATTTAAACTCAGGACTGACATAGAATTAATGATTCTTACAGCACAAAGGTGAAATGAGAACAGGAAGATTGTGTTGCACCAGTCATTTGAACTGCTGGTTTTTACCTAGGCTTGAACTGGTGGTAAATATGCAAGTATCTTAGCCACAAATTAGACACAATATGGTTATTTGCTGAGTTTTAGTCTCTGGCACTAGGCCACAGTAACTCCCACTAAAGCTTAAATGGCATTCACAAATCAACCTGTGAAACAAACTTATGAATCTCTGTTCTGTTGGAGAACATTATTATTAATTATAACGAAGTTGATTTTCGTGACGATGACGGTGCATATGTCAAAAAATTATCTTTCAGCTTCTCTGTTATTCAGGCAAGGTGCTGTATTTGTGAATTTCTGTTTATCTCAACTCTTTTAAGCACATTTCTTTTTACCACTTTGATTTGCTATGCCACCTGTTGATCAGTTTGGGTCCTAAACAAAATGGCACATAATCTAAATCATTCTTCTTCTGGATATATGAAAATAAAAAGATGGCTTTTAAAATGATCCGATACACAGATATAAACACCTTGAAAATGGAATATGAAATTTAACCCATATTACTTCAAAGAGAGAACCTAAAGCCTTTCAATTAAATATTGTCTCATGTTTCAAACTGATACATTGTCATTATTCTACAAGTTCTATGAATTCCTACACACCGAAGTAAGTATTGATATACATTAATGAATGAGTTCAAATATCACATGACATAATGACATTGACTTATATTAGAATGAGGAAGGCTGAAGAATGTAACTGCTGAAATGTAATATTAAAAACAGAAAGGATATTCATGTGAATGATTCCTGGAATAATGGTAATGACTCATCTCAGAAACTTCAGGCTAAACTTGGGAGTCTAAAGAACACATTGGCTAAAATGTGGGAATAAAATATATACAATGTCACTCTACATAAACAAAATGCTATATGTATCTATTTAGTATATATTATTTAAAATTTGCTGTATTTATGGATGAACAGTGATCAATGTCAAGGATAGAGCATTTGTAAGTATAAACAGTGTAGACATAGAAATCAACACTGCATAGCAAGTGGTGATCACTTAAGGCATGAAACTGATAGTCCCCATACAATGTTGATTTCTATATCCATACTATTCTGTTTCTCTCTCTCTCTCTCTCTCTCTCTCTCTATATATATATATATATATATATATATATATATATATATATATATATATATATATACAAACAAGTTTGATTAAAAAGAACCAACATTTAATTTAAGGTGCTAAGTATTTTGGTGCTTTAAGTTTTGTATGAATTTTGAACAGTTTTTACCTACAACTTCAAGCACGATACTCAACACCTTTATCAAAATTTGGAAAAAATACAATAAAAAATAAACAGACAGATCTTGTCAGTTCTCTCTAATCAAACAAACTTGTTTGGATGAACACTTGCTGCCTAAATATACCTTATTCAAGTATGTATATATATATACATACACACACACACACACACACACACATACATATATATATATATATATATATATATATATATATATATATATATATATATATATATATAAAGAAACAGACAACTTTAAGGGTTCATAGTGATATTTGCTCGGTTTTTACATTGATCTCTCTGGATTATATCCTCTTTTAGCCATACAGATTACGAAACACATCTTTACATATATTTATATAATATTTGTGTGTGTCTTTTACATTGCCCAGAATCTGAAGGTCAAGCCACTATGAAATCAGTTAAATGTAGACTGATGTTTAAAATCATTTTTAAAATGTTCAAGATCCTGGCCTTCACAAGCTCTTTGGTATCACTGTCAGTTTCACTATGTAGAATTAGATCATCAGATGTTTGATTTGACAATCAGTTTCTACATTGGGAAACTGACAGTGATTCATTCCAAACAGCTTGTGAGGGCCGGGATTTGAAAGATTATAAAAGTGATTTTAAATCTGGGGCTACATTTGACTTATATGTAGTGTATAACACTCTGAACAGATTCAAGTCCATCAATTTTGATGGGTACCATGCTAGCAATAATATAAAGAACTTGCAGAATAAAGAATGTGAAAATATTTTCAGAACCTATGTTCCACTATGGCAGTTTGAGCAAAAATAGTCAAGTCTGTTGACTGAGTTTTTTATTGTCCATCTATTTTTTTCTTTTACAAAGTGAAAATGATAATCTAAAATAATTGTGATAATGGTTAGTATTATTTGTCAGCAGATTTCAATTTTGCTGACTTGTAATTCTTATAAGAAAATTGAACGCTTTCTACGAAATGCAGAATAGCTTGGTTTTCTTCTTGGCTGTTTCCCAGCATTGCAAACTTAGTGATACAGTTGATCAGATTTTTGTGAAATTTGCCATAATCATAGAACTTAGATGTTGGTGATTTTTTTTTTTTTTATTCATCTTTTATATGAATAAATACTTGAGGTAGTTAAAGATTATTTACCATGTAATTTTGAAGAATTATACATAAACACACACCACCTATCCTATGATTTTCGCTAAAAATTGATTCTCTTTAAGATTAAATATATTTTATTTATAGGCTTCCATTCTAATTATAGAGAAAATGCTTTCAAACTTTTCCCCAAATTTAGCTAAATAAATTAGGGGCATGTCTTAAATAAATAGAAATACTTTATATGTTTATATATAATGTGTGTATATATTTATGTATGTATACAAAACCTGACAATGTGGAAATCATCCCTGAAATGTCGTTTGGGAGTTATGAGTATTGGAAGTGGTTTTACTCGATCACAAATTGACTTCCACCAAAGTCTAATATTGAAAGAGTTTACTAAATTCATTTTTTTAGAAAATTCTTCTAGGTCTAACTTGTAAAAAACAAAAATTTTTTGGCCTCTTATGTTGACAAATCTTTCTAGAAAGATGCCTTTTGCAACAATCCCCCATTAGAAAAACTGAAAAACAATAAATAAATAAATAAAAGTCAGGGTGGGAAGAAAAAACTTGGGTTTCTTTTCTATCTCCAATATTGATATTAGTCTGGAACCAAATTTTATTTTTTTAAATAAAAAAAAAAAAGTTAATAAAACCTACAATTAGGAAAGATTTATTTTCTTGTAAAAATTAGAGTTCAGCCAATTTTCTCGAAAATATTTTGATTAATGTAAATTTTTAAATTTGTGAAATGGAACCTTGCCAGTTTTTACTAGTTTACCTTTCGTGCAATTGTTTCTTTTTTACAACTTAATAAAATGCTTCTTTTTAAGGAATTTTGACAGATTAAATGTCTACATCTACTACAACAATAAAACAAAATAGTGTAATGAAAAACTGGCAAATTCCTCTAACAAAAAAGAAACAAAAATGACAAACTAGTTAAAAATTGTATTTTGTCTTTTTTTAACTAATTTCCTCATCTTTGATTTTTCACAACCTTTCGACCATGTTCTTTCCTACCCTCTTCAGGCATCTCTTGTGTTCTACAATGTTAACAAATCCTATTCTTGAGGTGCATATACATCTTTCCCCATATGTCAAATTGGTTTAGAGTCCTTGTGTTCTTGGAGCCACCATCTTCTTTTCTCTCTCGTTCCACCTTACAATCCCTTGGACTTTGTCAATTTAACACATCTATAGAGATCTAAATGAATTGCCTGCTGCTTCTTGATTCTAATAAGAAGGTTAATCTTTGAAGTAACGGCGGTTAAAGAAGAGAGTGCTGACCTAAGTGTCCACCTTGAAAATCACATTTACAACTTTTGAATGCCAGCCATTAGTGGGAATTATATGTCTGCCATCAAACAGGAACAATGGCTGATATACAATTTTTACAAAAATTTAATTTTTATTGCATGACTTTTAGGGATTCTTGTTTGCTTACTTTAATATAAAACTTTAAAAATACTTTTCCATACTTGACTGGAATTAAAAAACAAGGTGGTCCTGAAAAGTTCTCATCCTGACCAAGAAGAGATTTCAAAACAAATTCTGATATTTCGTTATTTACACAGTCTTGTGTGTGGAGGGGGGAAATTTCTTTTCCATTCTACAATCTCTTTCCCCACAGATGCAACATTAAAACCTGTTGCTATTCTATCATAGTGATAGAATAGCAACAGGTTTCCATGGCAAATGTTCAGATGAACACTCCATTCTCTAGTTCCACCAGTTCAAGCCTTTACTGCTAGAGCATGTTGTGCTCCTTCCACAGAGTTGAATCAACCTTGTTTCCCCCCATTTCAAATGTAAGAAGTAAGTTTCACTCAAAAAGCTTTTTCCCAAGAATTGCTACTTTGCAGAACAGACATGCATGTTGATGTTTCTTGATTTGTTTAATCTTGACCTCTTCAATACAAAGGGTCAATTGTTGTCTATTCTCCTTCTCTTTTTTACTTCCTACCACCTCTTCTAACATTTATTTCGCACATCTTTATTCATTATCATTTCTATAGTAATTCTTAAGGGGCTCTCAAGCCTTTTATTAGGTGAAATTTTAGTATTAAAAAAAGATTCTGGGAAGTCAGTTGGGTTGAGATCTTTTCAACACCCTCTTGTATTTATCAAAGAACTAATATTCTTTCTTTGCTACCAAAATACTTGGCAATTGGGGCCTGGAAAATGACTTAAATATTTCTCTTAGAATAACAAAAATTACTGTTTAACATTAATTACAAACTAACAAAAAAAAAAAAAAAAAACAATTCTTCCAACAGAAAATTTTTCAATTGAATTCAAAGTAACAATCAACTGATTTTTACCTGAAAAAATTTTCTTAACCGGCAAGTCAATTATGAAAAGATGTCAAATTCCCAATGGGCTTTCTTTGCCCACATTTAGTAAAAATCATGTCAATGAAAACTCTGTTCACAAACTATTTTATCGCAAGAGGAATTTTTTTTCTTTTTCAATTCTTTTTAGAGATTCTTTATAAGCAGAATAATGACCGGACAACATGCAAATCAAAGCTTTAAAAAAAAAAAAATTGAGCTTATATTTTGCAGATTTAAAAATAAGTTGAATCAAGTGGAAAAAAAAAAAAACCAACAGATATTTGTCTATCTCACATGCCATGTGTATTTGTAGATTTTTTGTCTGTAACTTTTTTGGCTGTAATAAAACAAACACATAAAATAACAAGTGAATCCTGCCCTGATTTGAGCCCCTGACCTGGAGATAAATGACATCTCCACTGTGCCAGCATTCTTCTATTTGAGAAGCATCATAAAATTAACTTGCAGAGCACACAGATACTATACTGATCCTCAGCAGAAGTGCCAATTCATGCATAAATAACCCCATCATTTTTGACAGGTACAATTTATTTATTTATATATATATATATGACAACTTTCTAAATATTAGGTTGGTGCAAAAATAATGTCGTTTTCTCACATAGTAACATATGTGAGAAAACGATATTATTTTTGCACCAACCTAATAACAGTAAGGACTTAACAAAGGATATTATTTCTTTTATGGCATTGCTAAATTAATATGTAATATATAAACTGAAGTTTAATTTTCTCGCCTACTATAATGACCACTGCATTTTTGAAAATTTTGAATTTAATTTTGATATGGAATTTTAATTTGTGCTTATTTGAAATAATTTTTCTGCAATGCTATATAACATTTAAGCTTCATTTAGTCTGGCATAATGCTGCAAGTATGGATAACCTAAGCAATGATTGAATTCTTTACAATAGTAATGATTTCCAAGACTAAATTGGTAACTTATTCCACAAGATGTCCATGTTATCAGGTGTGTACTGGGATGACTGAATTTTAAAAGAGTGATGCCTAGATATTGACTCTAGAGAAAATGGCAACAGTTAATACTAATACAGAGGCTGGGAATTATTTATCGTGGATTCCACTTAATAAGAACGGATCGGAATCCCAAATTTTGGTCCCTATAAGCAGTAGTTCCTTTTAAAAAGTTTTTCATAAAAAGGACAAAATAGTAAATTTGATTCTGTTTGTGCACAATTCGTCCCTATAAACGGTTATTCTTTGTAACCGATTTTACATTTTATCCTTTATAACCGATGTTCTATTTTACTGGAATCTACTGTCTGCTCCCCACCCCACCCCAATGTAACAAATGCACAAAATTGGATTTATAATTGATGAGATATAAATACACACGCACAATGATTTTTTTTTAAGTTGGTTCAATTCCAAGCTGAAGATTTTTGAATATGTAAAAGATAAATTTTTCATCTGTCACCATGTCAGCTACCATATTGGCAGCTTTCAAATATTCACAAATCTGTTTGATTTTCTGGTTATCAAAACCATTTCCTTTTTTTCAAATTTTTCATTTGAAAAGTTCAAATTCATATTCTTTTGTGAATGTTGGAAATATTTTTCTCAGTTTAGAATAAATCAAAAAGATTAAATTGATGTCACGTCAAATAAAGTTGTTTTAAAAGCATTTCCCTGTTTTGCTTGTCATGGGTTTTCAATCAAGAAAATAAATATGAACTAAAATTGCAAGGGTTGCCCAGATATTGATTTCACTATTATTATTTTTTTTCTCCACCCCGCCACTCCAGTCTGTCTTCTACAGCCATCCTCAAATATAGAATCCCTGTAAGAAGAGAGAGTTGTCTCCTCTTTCCCTCACCTTTTTTTTTATTCCATTTGAGTTATATAAGGAGAAAGAGAAAAGGAGATCAGTTGTCTAAACAACTCTTGAAATGATTAATGATTCAAAATCACAAAATACAATCAGAAAATTTTATTTCTTCTGAAATTTTTTTGAGGTTAAATCTTTAAATGTTCTGTTAATGTTTTTCATTGAATTTGATTTCATGCTTTTCTTATTTCAACAAAAGATTCTTTTGCTTCCACTAATTGAAGAAAATGGAAGGAATTGGGGTCACCATTTATTGGTTTTTTATGCTTCTATCCGTCAACAGGTAAATAGTGATCAAATATTTGACTCTCTTTTCTTTGCACCAAGAATTTTTTTTCTATCAATTCCTGATATTTTCAATAAACACAACTCTTTAGATCCAAAATGTGTTTTTAAACTTAAAATCATTTCTTTTAGGAATCAGAGGAGAATGACCTGAAAGTATTAGAACGTAACAAATAGGTGACATTATTGACAAAAATCAATGATTATTGTTCACTGATGTTGTCCCATCAAGTTTGAAAGGGTTAAACACGAGTTGCTGACTTTTATTACAGAAAAAAAAAAAAAAACATGCCATAGATGCGTTTTTCTATGAATTGTTGTGGATTCGTCAGAAAGATGCTGGAGTCATTTCCTGTTGCTTCTTCTACATTTTGGAATTTGGAAGTTTTCCTTCTCTTAGGCTGGTTGCTACCAAAGCTGAAGTTGTCCAGTCTATTCGACTATTTAACCCCACCCATTGCTGGGAGAGAAAAGACGGCGTCATTGAATTTACATGACTAGCAATTTTGAATAAAGTTCACAATACTTATTTAAACCAAGTAAAAGTGTCGACTCAGATAAGTACCCCAGACATTTTTATTTCTTCATAATACTTATTGTTTGATTTATCTATGGAGGAATTTGATTGAGAAAATTCTGCTCACCTTGATACATGTTCAAGTACAGAATTTTACATGTATCAATAAATATTGTGCTACCGGGGGATGTATAATATGCATATTTATTAATATATATTTAATTGCTTTTAGCTCTGTTATATTACATCAAGCACAGTTTTATTAATACCAGCACTGAGTGTGCGATATCTTATATTCCTTCCTTCATTCATATATATATATATATATATATATATAAAAGATTAGAAATTTAATCTGACCTGCTAGACAATATCCAGCAATGGGTAAATAGGCAAAAATCAAAAAATACAAATGTCTAGATTTTTAAAAGACACAAATTACCTCCCATTATTTCAATTCTTGAGAAGATTTATTTGTTATAAAAAATAAAAGATAATGAAAATTTCTTTCTGTTGAAATAAAATGAAAACATGTTGCTTCGTGAATGGACAAAAAAAAATTTGTAAGTTTTATTTCATAATCAGCTCCTGATGGTGCAAGAGAGTGGGGGGCAAATCAAATATACCAAAGCAAAGTTGTAAAAAGTGACTTGACTTAATTAGGAAATAGAAAAAATATGCTAATGATCTACAGTAAGAATGAATCTTCTTTCTCTTACATAATTTTTATTACAGAATATTGTTAGAATTTTATTATTATTAGCTATTGTTGCTAATATTGTACATAATTTATAGATTAAACTTTATCATAGGTGTATCATCGGACAAACTTTTGAGTTTGATGATCACAAAAGTGTGAAACCCAGGGTTACAAACTTCTATCACTGATATTGAGTACTTTCAAAAAAGTACTGCACATACAAAATTATATAATATATATATATATATATATATATATATATATATATATATATATATATATATATATATATATAATTATTTAAAAATTATAACATAAATATGTTATAAAATCACTACAAAAATAGCCATTTTGTTTCAACACCTCTGGTATCTTATCAAGTGAGGATGTTGATTCAATACCTTCCCTTTGTATTCCATTCATGAGGAAGAATTTACACTCAGTTTCTTTCCCGGAATATTTACTTTGTGGGACAGACCCCTGAGAGGGTGCTTCTCCAACCAGTTACAATTTTAACCACTTTATGTCTAGAGTCAACCGATGTCTTACATACATATCTTTATAATATAAACCTCTTATATCCTCCATGTACGCCTATACAACAACTGCTGCAATCAATAACGCTCTACCTTAAGTAACTTTTGGGGCTTCTACTGGGTGAATTTAAAAAAAAAAAAACCTCTCACATATGAGAATCAATCAGTAAGTGCATAACCTGATACAGTTTTTAGCTGAAATTTAATTTTAAATTTTCTTTGTCTAATATGTACCTCCACTAATTCACTTAAAAAAAAAAAGCATATCATGTTGAAAAAATGTCCCAAACTTAATAAAAACAAAGTTTTATTGTCAAAATGTTTATGTTATTATTAAGAGAAAAGACCAAATTATTTTTTTTCAATATTTTATTAGATTTTTTAATCCTTTCTAACACGTTCAAAATTTTGGTTAAAAATCAGGGGAGGGGGACCAAAAATTAGTAGGGGAAATTTTAACATCATTTTTGCAGTAAAATCGTATTGATTTGGAAATTCTTGCAAAAATTAAATAATTGTTGGATTTTAATGAAAGTTTTAAGATTATTCAGAAATAAATTAAATTATTTTAGAACTTTCTTTTTTGAAAATCTTGGTAAAAATCTTTTTTTTTTTTCTTTTTTTTTTTACATCTGTTGCCCTCTACTTACTTAATTTTATGAAATTTCAAGAAATTAAATTTCACCCCCTTAATATTTATATTAGTTAAAAGCAAAACTCCTTGGAGAATTTAAATCATCAATTTTTTTTTTTTTTTTATAAAACACCATTAATGAAAATCCATTATAAATTGTAAAATAAATAGAATTTTAAAAGAATTTTGAATTTTGTTTTTTTTTGTATGTGTATAAACATGCCAATTCTTGTAGATACAGGCATACGTACATAACATCATCAGAAAATAAGAGCAATAACTATAGTGAATTTATAGCCAAAATATCTAAAATTCAAAACATTAGATTACAGAGAATATTTTTCTTAGATTTTTAAGATTACTGAGTATTTAAAAATTACATGAAAAAAGCACTCAGATCATTTTCTTCAATTATGTTTTACAGATAAAATCTCTGTGAAACATTAGATCTGTCATCAGGCTGTTAGCACATCAACACCTTAAATAAACAGTTACTGTTGGGTTAATTATATGCATTTCTGCAATATTTTAAACTTAAAGTAAATATTTGTTTCAAATCAGATTAATTATACTTTTGAATCAGCTAATATTCAGAAAAGTATATTTTATTTTTGGAAGATTTTTTTTTTTAATAAAGAGAATTATATTGCAATAAACATAGGCTAATAGAAAAAAAACTCCTTCCAGTCAATTTAAATTAGTTTTGAAATACAGCAAAGTCTTTTGCTTATTGGAAATATTAAATTTAATCTACTGAAATAAAGCTAAAACAAAAACTTCTAGAAAGATTTTTCATTTTTAAAAATTCATTTTGACTAGAGACAGCAACAAAAAATGCAATACATAAGATTTAAAATTTCAGTATATTTTGTACACACCTATGAAAAACTAAAAACCTTAAAATTTTAGCTTCCTTAGACATTTAGTTCAGCATTTATAGCCTCTTGTAATTTAATGTAAATTTTTGCTGGTTTCAAATAACAAGATTTGGCAAATTTAACACTTCATAAATTCAGGTTCTAAGAAGATACCAACTTGATAGTTGATCATTCTATAGTTTAATGTATGGGGAAACAGACTCCTGTTTTTATTTTGTTTCTATTTTTTATAGTTATAAGCTGATATAAATGGGAACAATTACTACTTTGCCATTTTTTGGCATCTTAGCTCCCCCGCCTCTAAATCATTAATGATAGAATAAAAGATAAAGTTGGTTATAATCGTCAGATGATTTATGTTGTGAGAAACGTTTGTTTTACAAGAATTATATAATTCCTACTTGATAAAAACTTGCTAAAGGCCTTTTTTGAAAGCTTGGCAAGTAGCATGGACAATTGAATTCAGGATTTTATAATTTGCTTAATTATGCATTTATCCCTTATCTTTCACTCGGTAAAATTAAAAATATTATCCTTATTTGATGCTAACTTAATAAAAAAAAATGATAAACCCAGAGACAGATTTTACTTTAAAATTCAAACATATTTTGACCCTTAGAATTTATGGTACAGTGAATTTAATTTCATATTTTTTAATATTAGTTGAAATGTTCAAGTTAGAGGTCACCAAGTGCAGTTCATTTCTATAGGAATTTTGTCTACTAAGGGAATGGCGACTGGCGGGATCAAATGGATCTGTGCTGGATCTTCGCAAGGCATACCTTCAAGTGCGTGTGCACCAATCACTGTGGCCCTATCAAACTGTGCTTATCAAGGGGCAAAGGTATTGTCTGACCCGCATGGGGTTTGGACTCAATATGGCGCCATCAATTATGCAGATGATTGTTGACGCCATTCTGACGAAGGATGAGCGCATACAGCGGGCAACATCTGCATATATTGATTACGTGAACGAGGGAGTCATATCTGCGGCGCGCATGAAGGAGCATCTCTACAACTTTGGCCTCCTCATCAAGGAACCGGAGAGGCTACAGGATGGTGCACAGGTGCTTGGTTTGCAGGTCTGGGGAGAGGATGACGTTCTGTATTGGAAACGGGGAAATGAAGTCCAAGACATGCCCACCGTTGTCACGCGGCGAAGCATATTTTCCTTGTGCAACAGGTTAGTTGGGCACCTTCCTGTAGGTGGCTGGCTGCGTGTTGCGGTGCCGTTCATCAAGCGGAGAGCATCTGATGTCACCACTGGATGGGATGACGAAGTTCACGACACCGCTCTCAACACCATGATGAGGGAGGTCCTCGCTAGAGTACACAAGGAAGACCCAGCGTGGGGCAGATGGTGCGTCGACAGCCAAGACCTCGGTGTGTGGGTTGACGCAAGCTCTCTTGCAACCGGTGTATTGATAGTTCACGATGGAGCTGTGGTGGAAGATGCTTGCTTGTTACGTCCAGAAAAGGACTCCCAGCACATAAACCTAGCAGAGCTTGATGCTGTCATCAAGGGGATCAACTTGGCGATCCTATGGAAGTCGACCACCCTGCGTCTGTTCACGGATTCCGCTTGCGTCTATAAGTGGATCTTGGATACCCTTACCGGGAGGGCTAGGGTGCAGACTAAAGCTGCCAGCAAGATGCTTATTCGACGACGGCTCGACACGATCGTGAAGCTGGTGCAAGAGTACGCACCAACAATGGAGGTGTCCCTGGTCAAATCTAGCCTCAACAAGGCAGATTGTTTAACGAGGGTGCCCCAAAGGTGGCTTGACGCAACTAAGAAAGCTATTGAGCCCGTGCAACCCGCCTGCGCTTCGTCCATGAGTCCCGTTCGATCTAATCGAATCAAAGAAGTCCACCAACAAAGCAGGCACCCTGGAGTCAAGCGGACCCTGTATTTCGCCAAGTTGGTTGACCCAGGAGTACAAAAGACAGACGTCAGAAGAGTGGTCAGAAACTGCTATAGACCCAGCACCCGTCCGCTGGAAGAAAGGGAAGCTGAGCGTGAGGAACCACTGGAGCCGGCTGGCGATAGACGTTACTCACCACAACGGCGAGGATTTCCTGATGCTCATTGATTGCGGTCCATCCAGGTTTGCGATATGGCGGCTGCTGCGTCAGCAAGATTCAGACACCATCATCCGTCAGTTAAACAGTATCTTCCTTGAACGTGGCCCCCCAACGGAGATATTAACCGACAATGGCACCACATTCAACAGTGAGCAGTTCAGGAGGTTTGCAGATGCCTGGGGAGTGCACCTACGGTTCCGGTGCGCCCACGTACCGAGTGGAAATGGGATCATCAAGCGGAACCACAGGACCGTCAAGACCATCGCAGCCAGGATGGACTGCGCGATGTCTGAGGTGGTTTACTTGTACAACATGACCCCGAAGGATGATGTCTCACCCTCTACGACACCAGCCGACACATTGCATAGGTACCACGTCAGAGTGAAGGACATAGAGACCAACCCGTTGACGGAACTGAAAGTAACCAGAGAGAGGCTGAAGAAAGGCGATGTCGTCTGGATTAAAAACCCGCGCAAGTGCACGACGAAATACGGAACCGGACGCGTCATTGAGGTGATCAGCCCACAGGCGGTGCGGGTCGACAGTGTGCCCCGTCACGTTAAGGACCTGCGGCCGGCGACGCAGTTCCAACCATCGCTGGACGACGGGAGCGAATCGGAATCTGAGACCAGTGAGGCATCGCTCTGGTTCATGCCAGCTCCATCAGGCAGTGACTCAGATATCAGTAGCCTTTCGACCCTCAGACCGCGGACGGGAGCACAAGCTACGATGAGGCTCGCAGCGTCCCTCTTCGAAGAAGCGCCCGGCGAAAGTGATCGCCGCCTCCCTGTCAACTCTGTGATCATGAGATCAGGGTGGGGAGGAAAAAAAGAAAGGCTTACCTCCCAAATGCCCTCGCGTCTGTCTGGCCTGTGGGTTGAGAAAAGAAAGGGTCCAAGATGGCGTCCGTGACTTTTAATATTTACAGTCTAGTGCAGTCACGCAAAGTCACATTACACGCATGGTAATGAGGTGTGTCTGGACTCCATAAAAGCAGGTCGCTTGGAGAAATTGGCAGAACGGCATTACATCCGTGTTCGGTGTACATTGCTTTGCGTTGCAGCGTGTCAGACATTTTCCGATGGAAAGAGTTGCGTCCCTTTCACCCTTGAATTTGACAACTTTGCCACAACATATACACAAGATATTAAAATAAAAGAAAAATATAAGCATGAGTAAAGCATCTGACGACCAGAACCTCAAGACTTATGTTGGGATACCAAAATATGCCCAAATCCAAGTGGATTCAACTGAACCCGAAAGGATAAAAAAAAAATAAATCATCAATTTACTACGAATGCAGAAATCAATGCATAACCAAAAAAAAGAGATGGGATAGGATTTATATATTACTATTTTGACATGTGGAAAGGTGTTTGTGAGAACATAAAATTTATGGATTCATGTGTATCTTTCTAACACAGGTCCAAAATATATAGATACTTATCTTTATATTCAGTTCTCTCTCTTACTCATTTGTCCTTTCTTTTCTCTCACACACGGTCCGGCTGCAACAGAGATATATACTTTCTTCCTCTCTCTGGTTTTCTCTTTTCTTTCTTTCTTCTTTACACAGTTCAGCTTCAAACACGGTCCGGCTGCAACAGAGATATATACTTTCTCCTTCTCTCTGGTTTCTCTTTTCTTTCTTCAAACACAGGCTGTATTCTCAGCGTACAAATATCCTTGCGTCTTCTGTGATAAATAACTTGATTTATCTTCTTCAATTTGGAGTTAATGAACAGAAATATACATCCTTATATTTCTTATCCGGAGTTGCTTATGATGAAACGGACAAGTTCCCTCATTACCAAAATGAGTCTCGTCTTTCCGTTCATAAGTTATCAGCACTTCAATTTCATGTCTTGCTCCTTCAAAGACAAGACAGCAACTGACTTCCAAGTAATTTTCTAATTCCCACATGTCCTGCATTTTGGTGCGAATTCCAGTTCCTGCTGCTTCATGACCTTATGTCAGTCCCCTGTCTAGATTCTGTCTAGACGTCTGTTGCTATAGGTAACTGGGTCAGTTAACCTCTTGACTTGCTTCCCCAAAATGTCTCGAGACTCCCACGTGACCTCTTTTGTTGTCAAGCAAGGGGATTAACCTTAATATATGCGTGTATGCATGTTTGGGCTATCTGCATTCGTAACAATATACAGACCATAACTTACTAAATCACTTATATTATTAGATTTCACACAGCCATGTTGTTGGCATATCTTCCATAAATCTTAGACCAACAATAATCAGATAATTAATTAATAGATAAAAGCTTTTATTGTAATTCAGAAGGAAAAAGAAAAGGCTTAGATGTTGAACTATACTTGTCTCCCCTTGCCTGTAGCATGGCCTTCTATGTTTTCAGTTATATTTGGTCAGAATATTGAATGTACAAAAGTTTCATATAAGCCACAAGGCCAGAATGGAGGAAAGTGGTTAGGGTTGATCTTCAATTGTCTTAACATTAGTTTAGCCAGGTTATATCACTGACCCACTGATCTCATATTAGAGGAGCTTGTTTTTCCTGTTTGATGCTTTTAATCATTGGACTGTGAAAACTGTTTTAAGGCAAAGTTCTCATCCTGAATCTTTCTACTACTGTTTTCCTCTAATTTTATTCCATTCTGTATTTTTGACTACTTAGCAGCAGCAGCAGTAGTAGTAGTAATAAGTTGTTTTAAAATTTTCAGATGAAATATTTTCATTATCAAATATATTTTTATTACATTTTTTTCTCTTAGCATGATTACAGACTGCAATGAACAGGCTGTAGAATGTGTTCTGCTTCCCCATATGTGTCTGTCTATTTACGTGTACATACTTCAGTCAAAACTCTGAGGACAAAATCCTGTTCATTAGCAGGTTTAAGCCAAAGTCAAAAGGAATTGGTCAAAAACGGTGACTAATCTAAAATGTACCAAAACTAAAAAGGCCGGGGGACAAACAAAGGGGAAGTAAAACACGGGAGGTGCTGTGATGGCAAAATAGAATATGTATTGGTTGAAATCTATAGGTAGTGGCAAAAGCAACAAAAAAGGAGTTTAATCATCTAAATAACAATTGTTTTTAATCTGAATTTGTTGTTTCTTATCACAATATTTTTTAGTTTATTCTTTCATTTTTCTGGTCTTCAGTAAAAAAAAAACAAAAAAGAAAGAAAATTATTTCAATTATTTGTTCTTTATTTGATATAAAAAAAAATTTTATGCGATTTACATTTATTTTTTATGAAAGGCTTTTTCACAATACAACATTGAACATTTATTTTCTTTTATTTTCGTAAAAAACATTTGATTTAGAAATACGTTGTGATTTTGTCATGCAAAAGAATTTGTCATTATTTTTTTATTTTTTCCTCTTTGTTTTTTTTTGTTTTTTTTTTTTTCAGATATGATTTTTATATACGCAGCTGTGTGGCTGCACAGCGTTCTATCATAATTCATTTCCAGACTGAAGGCAGCTAAGCCATCGAATCTTTGCTGCTGTTTATCATTGCATTGCTGAAACAGGATCCATTGCATCACAAACTATGGATCGAGGAAGACTGAGGTCTGCTTGTATGTATGAACATGAATAACATTCTACAGGCTGTCAAAGATGATCCAGATATCAGCACACGTCAAGTTTCCCTAGCATGTCATACATCTCATAGTACTGCATAAAGGGACTTCAACTGCAGCTCCTGTATCCATATCATTTGCAATCTTTGCAGGGTCTTTTGTCCTCTGATCACTCGCCACATGTGAACTTTTGCCAATGGTTTATTGCACAAACTGCTGATCCCTAGTTTTTCACTTCAGTCTTGGTTATGGATGAGGCAACTTTTGGAAGAGATGAATCACAAATTTACACAACCAACATTTGTGGGCAGATCAATATCCCCATGGGACAATGCAGGCTTGACATCAGCCTCAGTTTACAATTAATGTGTGGGCTGGAATTGTAGGTTACTGTCTGGTAGGTCCATATGTTCTCCCAGCATATATTGCAGGGGCTGTTTATAAGCTCTTTATTTCAAACACACTTCCAGACCTGCTAGAGGATGTACCCCTGTTCATATGAAGACACAAGGGATTGTTGTATGATGGGGCTTCAGCACATTTTAGTCACATTGCTTATGATGCACTAGCTAACATCATGAAAGATGGATATGTAGGGGAGGACCAGCTCCATGGCCTGCACGTTCCCCTGACCTTGATCCTTTGGATTCTTATATGTGGGACCACCTAAAACAATTGGTTTATGCAGTAGACATTAATAATGCAGATATGCTGCATCAATGTGTCATAGTGGCCTGCAAAATCATTTGATAATATGTGAGTGTATTTGAAAGTGTCTACTAGTCAATGATCTTACAGGTGCATGCATGTGTAGAAGCAAGCAGAGGACATTTTGAACATCTGTTATGAGTTGCTGTATTGATGGCCTTTTGGACAATATTATGTCTAGATGGACATATTTTACCTTGTCTTGGTGTCAGGAACCTCTGCTCCCCAAAGTGTTTGTAAAAGCATTTTTGGATTTTATCTTGCTTTTTACATTTAACATTTAACATTCTGGAGGTGATTTCACAAAAATTTTATCCTGCCAGTGACTCAGATGAATGAATGATAGTGTGTTTCAATTTTGCATTTGTGTTGTCATATCCTGCTATGGCAACAGAAAATGACCACTGCTGAAATTAAGTAGTGCAGTAGACAAGCCTTGAAAAGCAATGCAGTGAATAATGCAGTGTTAAAAGGTTAACGGCATCTACCATAAACTTTAAACTTAATAACTCAAAAATGAAGGATTTGTGGACATAGGCTTATATGGACTTTTGTCCTTGTTTAGTCTGCAGAACCTGCCCCTAAAGTTTGTAAAAGTATTTTTGATACACCCTGTATATATATTATCATTATTATATATCTTTATAAGTTAAAATATATACAATAAATAAATATATATATATATATATATATATATATATATATATATATATATATATATAGGTATATCAGTAAGTCCACAGCCTAATGATGAAATATTAATTGAGAAATATTCATTTTTCAACATAATATCCTCCTTTGTCAATGCACTTAATTCAATGGTGACTATTGAGGTAGATTGATAAAATCTGCAGCCTAATGATGAAAAAAGGATTTATTTTACACAATAAATATTTATTTTTCAACATAATCTCCTTCTTTTTTCAATGCACTTAATTTAGTGGTAAATTTTACTAATCTAGATTGAACATTATACAGATTAAATTTCCAATCCAAATTTACCTAATAACTCCATGTCAGGCAAATGTGAGCTTGGCTTGACACTAAGATACAGGAAATAATTTCTTCATTTTCAGGTGACAATCAGGTGACAAGTTCCAAACTGACAATTGAAAAGAGACAAATCAGTTTGTCAATGGTGCTACTAGTTTTGCTTTTGTTTTTTGTTTTTTTCAGTAGAGATTTTTGGTATTTCGTTGAAGGGTTTTGCATTTTTCTATTTTTTGTCCTCAACTGCTTTTCATGGGGCTAAGCATTATGTGGAATGTCAGCTCATATTACAAGCAGAGACCCTATTAAAGTAAATGTCATGGATTTATCTAATAGATGTGCTGTCGACCACACCATCCCCGACCCCTACACCACCAGTCCAGACAGGCACTTGCCACACGTGTCTCCTGATCATGTTCATTTTTCAGTTCCTTCCCAAACATTAATGTGGGCTGATATAGGGTGGAGGGCGGCTGGATGACTTTTCCCAAGAGGTCAAAAATTAAAATAAGTTATGTTCATTTGATTCTGTCAGCCTCTGTCTCAAAGAAACATTTTTTTATTTGAGATGCAAGTAAAATAAATCAGTTTCAATCTTCATCTTAAATTTAGATATTTTGTTGAACAAAGCCAATTTTAGTACATGGTCATTTTCATGAAGCACCCAATAAAGGGAGAATTTTACTTGATGACCCTCATTCCAAAGCAAATGCCACTTTAGCATTAGAGCAGCTTAAATCCTTATCTTTGATAGAAACATTTACTTCATTATTTCTTTATTAAACAGTCAAAATGTCTTTAGTTTTATAATTCAGAATGATTTATAAAACAATTGAACTTTAAAGAAGATCTCGTATATTTATTTATGTTCGCTTCTCACTTTTTAAAAACTTGGTGCACCTCATTGAAATTTGTTCTGAAAACAAGAAATATTTTAAACATATTTCATTTTTATTTTCAATTAGAATCACTCTAAGCAAACAAGGAAATAAAGCCACTAAGACACAAGGGGTTACTAATTAAAAAACAGAAACATTACTAAGGAGTGAGAACAATAGAAGAGTAATCAGGAAGACAGTAGATAGTAATTGACATGGTATTTAAATTTTTACAGATTAAAGTTGGTTGGAAAGCATTGGGCCAAAAGGGAGTTCCACAAGTGAAAAGTGTAAGAAAAAAAACTGTTAGCATAGAACTTATGGCTGCATTTAACCAGCTCAACTGTAAATTGATGAGATCTCAATGCCAGTCCAGTACTGCACTTAAATTCATAAAGTTGAGGTACCATAGCAAAGCGGTCATCCAAATAATTACTCTGAAAGTATTTATAGAAAAGGCAGAGGGAAGCGACTTTATGGTGATGGGAAAGTGACTGAAGCCAAGATGGCAGGTCAGAACCAATATATTCTCTTTTGGATTTTATCAGGAATCTCTAAATAAATAGCAGGAGCACTGGACCATATGTGGCAGCAATATTCTAAGTGAATGATAGCATTATAGATATGTAAGATAAATTCTGGAGAGATTAAATTGTCTAGCACAACACAAAGAACCAACTTTCTTGACAGCTCATTCAATATAGTCATTCCGCTTCATGTCAGCCATACTTTTTCTAAGGATCTCCTTAAGGCCTGCAGAAGACTTTCTGTGAATTATCAAATGGCTATGTTGCTCAACTTTAGCAAGGTAGAATCTGGAACAATGCAAGTGCTGAAAGTCATTTGTCATAATTGCTGGCCGCATTACTCTGTGGTATTATTTTCCTGCAGTGATGAACCTTTGATGTCAGGCCTTCTCAAATTTTCCACAGGCTTCCTCGACAATGGTGAGTGATTTCTGTGATACTCTTCTAGATTATTTAGTTCAATGTGACACTAATGAACATTGTTTTTAATGGAAACTTTTTTGTCTTTTGCTATATGCCAACATCAGGGATCTAAGTCATCAGTGTCCCATCTTTTAAAAGAAACAGTTGCGAATGAGATGAGTTATAATTCAATGAATTATTTAGATCAGTGTTTTGGACAATGAGATTTCCATTTTTTGTCGGTTATATATCACTCTTGAAAATCTATTTTTCTCTCTTCAGGAGACTTACATTTAGAGCGGTAAATTTTGTTATATTTAAATTTTGTAAATTATATTATTCATTAGTAAATTAATATTAATTAGTAAATTAAATTAAATTATAATATTTGTTATATTTACTTCTTCTTCAATATGTTATTTTCAATGACTTAATCCATTGACCATAACAGGAGGAGAGCACAGTTGGTGTTTTTGAAATACAACAATAAAACTGAAATCTATCTCATTTGAATTTAACAAGCTAATCTTTCAGTAAAAAAGAAATAAAAAGTTCAATTTTAACCCAAACATTTTTGAGTGCTACTTTGACATGTTATTTACGTGTCATGAATCTACTTTGGTATGTGATCTACATTATATTGCAATCTACAAGTCATGAATCTATTTTGGTATGTGATCTACACTTTATAATTCAATCTATATGTCATTAATCTACCCTGATTTACAATCTACACTTCGCAATTACATGAATCTACTTTGGTATGTGATCTACACTCCTGACTTTTATTTGGCATTTTTAGCCAATGTACGTGATATCTATCGCCAGAATATTATTATGATTTAATATTTAGATATCATTCCAAATTAAAATTTGTATCGTGTAAACATTTTATCCGATGTCCATGCTGTTTATCACTAGAATATAAATAGAAGAAAAATTACATTTTCTTTATGTTATATACCCAATGTAACAGCAAAATTGTCCATCCCCAAAAATGTTTAATATCTAAAAAAGAACTCTAAACTAATTGAGTTTCTTTTTCCCACCTTATCAGATAAGATGCTTAGCCATCTTGACACCATTTGCCCTAAGAATCACTAAAAAAAACATGGATTATTCTGCTAGAAAGAGAAGAGATTCAAATCATTTTTCTGTCAGCACCACTGTCTTCCCAACTAAGCAATGGTGAGAGTAAAAAGATCATTCAGGCCTTCAGTAATGGTACCAACATTCATATTCTGGCTTGCATCTTCAAAGTCCATTCAAGAGAACAGTGAACAAGTTTAAAATAGAGGAAACAGTAAAGAGGGAAAAGTTGATCAGGATGTTTGAAAGAGGTGTTTCAGTTGTGACAGCCCAAAGAGCAGTGAAAAAAAGACTTGAAAATGAAATCATACGTGAAACGTGTGAGGCACCTTGTTACTCCAGGACAGAAAGTTAGAAGGTTAGAGAATGCAAAGATCATCTTGAATATGTTGGAAAATGATTCTGGAATAATATATATATATATATATATATATATATATATATATTTGAACTTTGTTTCACTCCTTCATGAACTTCCGATCCTTAGCTATGATTAATTAAGGATGAACATGTCATTTTCATTTATGATTAATTTCATCACAATTCTTTCTGTTAAGCTTGGAGAGTAATTATACATTCTTATTGTTTGAAGTAGCATACAATAGTATTATAAAAACTTTGAAGAATTCCAGTAAGATATCTTTAATACTTAATCTAAAAATTGGACAATTTTGTTGTTACACCTTTTATATGTTATAATATGTTTTATTATTTTAAGACATTTTTATGTTTATACATTCATTTTATACATACAAATATTTAAGTAAATGCTCTGTTTACAATAAACAGTATTAATAACATTTACCGGCCTGAATGTCTGAGAAATTTTCATAGAAAATATGCGTCCTCTGACAGGAATTGAACCTGTATCCTATACGGAACGGTCATATAGCCTGATGTGCCTTAACTGATTCATCCACAGAGGATCGTTCGGTTAGCAAGGTCGATTTTACTGCTTTTAAACTACAATCTTCCATGAATCTCTCACATCCATTCATATCTGCTCAAAGCATATCCAAATGTAAACAAATGACGTCACACATTATGAAATGGACAAAGTCTGGCAATTAAGATGGAGGACGAATATTTTCTTTGAAAATTTCTCAGACATTCAGGCCGGTAAATGTTGTTTAATACTGTTTATTATAAACAGAGCATTTACTTAAATATTTGTATCTATAAAAAGAATGTACAAACATAAAAATGTCTTAAAATAATTGTCGGACTTTGTCCATTTCATAATGTATGTTTTATTTTATAGATATCATTAAGACTCGTGGAAATCCATATTCAGTGATGTTGGAAAAACAGGTTTTGTGACTGAAAACTCCATTATATTATGCACAAATACTAAGGGTTGGATTATAGTTTGATATTTGCAAATTGAAGCAAAACCATATAATGAGTGAGCTGTGGAAGACTACTATTAGGTTGGTGCAAAACTAATATCGTTTTTTGACGTTAAAAAATACGTCTAAAAACGATATTATTTTTGCAACAACCTAATAGCATATAATAGAATCATTATGTATAAGGCTTCAAGTTCTGCTTTCAGGATTGTCACACAGGGCAACAGCCTATAAAGGCTCTGTAACCTAATTCATGAAACAATGTTTTAAAGCATTGGTTTGTGAATATAGTGGTATAGTAATTGTGAGTTGAATCCCTGGGGGCTGAATAGTATATTAGAAACAGTCTGGGTAGTAACCGAGTAGAACTAAAAAAAAAGAACTATATGAGATATCTCTAGACATAAATGGTGGAACAAGAACAATCTACTCTTGTAGGGTTCAGTTTGAAATTCCCTGAAGGTGACCCTGATTGAGAGACAACTAAAGTAGACCAATGACTAAAATATTCATAAAAACAAGAATGATGAGGAGATTAGTTTGAATGTAAATAACATAAAATTACATTTCCCAAAATTATGGCTGAACTTTGGTAAATTAGAGAGAAATACAAAAATTAATTTTGAGGTTGAAATGATTTGTACAAATCATAACTTATCTTTTTCCTTCTTAGCTCTTCTTGATCAAGATTCTAATCCAAAAAGTTTTAATTTCCTAACTTTCTTTCCAAACTATCTTGATGTAAAATTTTGTAAAAAGTGACCAAGCCATAGATAAATGTAATAAAGTCAATTTTTTACTCTTTTCATTTTTTATGAAGAGAATCTCTAAATAATCTTCCATTTAAAAAAACTTAAAGTAAATAAATAAATTTTGTTTGCAGTTTGGTGGCTTTTTTGGTTGATCTTGAAATAAATAAAAATTAACCTTTGAGCTGAAAGTAAAATACAACATTCTAAGAAATGATTTCTTTTTTAAGCCATTTTATCTATATGATGTGCATGTTTGATACAAGAAATTAATAAAATGAAAATATGAAAATATCCGTAATGCACACAATTGTATGTGTTTCATTACAATGAAAGGGGTAAATAGGAACAAAAGATATTTCAAGAAAATCAATCTATCTATCTATCTATCTATCTACATACATACACACATATATATATATATATATATATATATATATATATATATATATATATATATATAGTCATCCACAGACAGACTGTTTTGATGTATCACAGCTTCTTCATGTGACTAGAGACCCAATTGCTTCAAGCCAGGATCAAAAGTCAGATATCTTACCTCTAGGTCATCGCCACACAGCAGAAAGGAAAGGAATTTTAACATTTTTCTCTATACGAAATATACCAGCAGCTTGTAGAACTCAATTCAATTTACTTGAAGAATAATGCTTTTACATATATATATAGTCGATGCGTTTTATCCTCTCTGGGACTTTATCAAGGCAAAAGTAAGGATTTATTTTGTTGCACGTGTTTGTATACAAGAGCAAGGATGCTTTTAACTTTGAGAACGTTCATGAATATTCACTAGGTGGTTGAAAGGTCAGCCAAAACACGTAGAGGGCATAAAATGCCACAATTCAAAGTCTGATAAGACAAAAGTAAGAGGTTAATATTCAAAAACATTTTTTTAATAAATGAATATTGTTTAAATTGTACAGAAAAATAAATCCTTACTTTTGCCTTGATAAAGTCCCTCAGAGAATAAGAATAGTTTTCTTCTTGTCTTTTTATTCATATATATAAATATTTGTTGTTTAAAAGAAATGCTTTCTTTCATATGTATGTATGTATGTATATATATATATATATATATATATATATATATATATATTCGTTGTTTAAAAGAAATGCTTTATTTTATAGACTATAAAAATCTAAAACACACACATACATGCATATATAGTCTATTAATTAATTAGAAAATGTTCAAAGAACTTATCTTACCAATTGATTTCAAAGTTTCATGGACACGCCACTCATCAGAGTCAGATAAATCTGTTGAATAGTTACTAAATATCATATTTAAATTCTACAAAGAATCTCTAATCATAGACTCTAAACAATATTAAAACTCAAAATTTGAGCTATGCAAAAGTCTTCTTTTTTTATGCTATTCTTCAACCAGTAATGGCCAAAGAGCCAGGCTAGAGGGTTAGTGGATGGGATTTTGTTTAATGGATGTAAGAAATTTAGATTATGATGAAATATTGGATAGATAATGTTTAATCGTAGACTTTGAAGAGGTTAAGATTTCGGGAGTTTCCACAAAGCAGTGACTCTTGGGGAAAAAACTGTCTAAATGGAACTTTCTTCTTATCATTGGAATATGAAGGGAAAGAGGATGGTTTGCCTCTGTGTCCATGGCATGTTGCGGTCTTCATGTATTTTAAGTGGGATCTTAGCTGTAAATGTCTGAACTGGTGGCACTAGTCAGTGGAGCTCATCAGAACATTTTTCATGGAAATAGTGATAAAGCAGTGAGAAGCACACAATGTTTCATGTGTGGGAAAGAGGTTATAGAATGGAAAATAATTCATCACCCACAAGACCACATAAATACTTTTGAACTCTGTCTAGACAGGAAAGTGAGGTTTATGCAGCTCCAGTCAAGGAATGGCAGTAAGACTCCATTTTGGGTCTGATCTCAATCTTGTAAAGCTAAAACATGGCAGGAGGAATAAGGTACTTTCTAGAGTCATATAAGGAGCCAACAATTTTCCAAATCAATCATATTTATGACTTCTACTTGAGGTCAGGGGTAAACGTGTCTCTGTGGATGTTCAAAGCAAATAGCCTCTTTAAAAGTGATGGAGATAAGGGGCATTGTCCTGGCAGCTCTATTTTTGAAGAATGCTGAGAGAGGAGTTTCAGCACTATCAGATCTGAAGTTATTCTCATCAGCAGAATGGGTAACATTAGAGGATGCTTCAGTTTGGCATCAATTTTCACAGTGATCAGTGAATGGTGTGAAATGACCAATCAGGGTAGCATTTCAGCAGAATATTCATCATGACAGGAGGTGAGAAAGATGTTGAGTAGATTTGCATAATGCCCAGCTAGGTCAGGAACATGGCTAGCCTTATCTATGATCTGTGTCAGTTTGTAAGCAATAAAGAAATTCTTACAGTATCTTCCTTCTTTGTCAATTTATTTTGAGTTTGCTAACCATTCCACATGGTGAATATCGAAGTCACTATATGAGTGGTAGTTGAGGGATCACCAGAGAGGATATCGTCAATCTTCGCAACTATTTTGTCAATCAATACAATTCCATTATCTTGAGGTTGATAGATAGTGAAAATGAAAGACAGTATGAACGAGAGCTACACAAAAGCTCATGAATAGGAAATCAAGGTTCTTGTTTTTGGGGTCTCTACCATATAGGAAACTATCTCTGACATAGGCACCAAGTTCATGACTATGTAAAACCTACCTAAGTGCCAAATGGGGGAACATCATCTTCCATTCATATTCAAACGAATGGCTAAACTGCAATATGACAGATTCCTGAATGACCAAAATTGCAAAGAGATATATGCCAAGAGTTAAAAGCAAATATAATTTAGATGAGACTTGGAATTCTAAGTGGAATCCATTATGAGAAGCTTTAATAACCTCTGTGAATGAGATTGTAATGAGAATGGACTAAAGAAATATTTATTCTCCTATTTACATTTCTCTTGTTATGGGCAGTGTTATATCTGTGATATAACAACACTGCATCTCATGAAAGAATAACAAACATGCCTTGTTCTCAGAGAGACTTTTATGTTACTAAGACATGCACAAAACCATATATATATATATATATACACACACACACACACACATATACACATGTCCCACATGGAGAACTATATAGCACATATGTCTACATATCAAGCAAAGTAAATGCAAAAGGAAAAGTCTTTGATGTAATTTGAAGATATTCCTGACATGGAGAATACTTCAAGTTTAAACTGGACAGATTCATTTATGTCCCAAAGGGAAATGGCATGTGCTTGTTAACTGAGGAGGTAAATTTAGCTTCAGCCTGAGCCAAATCGTTTGGTTGCTATTCACCAACTGAAGATCAACTCCCACTTTGGGTCACTTTATGTAGTAATGTCATGAAGTGGTTATCATGTGATGACAGGACTTATCTTCCACCAAAGGGAGATGAGTGCCGTCTGTATCCATATGAGATCATCCCAACGAAAGTGAGACAAGGGAAAAAGGAGAGACTGACAAATGAAATTCTCATGATGATTAAAAAGAGACTGCAAATAATAAGAAATGGTTATAGAACATTAAACACAGAAATTAGAAACATGCAAGCAGACAAAGGAGGACTGGCTCAACAAAAAGTATATAGATAGAAAGAATAAGCATTATAGACAAGTCAAATATCCTTAAAAGAATTAGCAGGAGATAAAAATGGGCTCATAAACAAAATGCATAACAATCAAAAGAAGGAACACTCATAATAGAAAAGGACAAAAAACTTCAAAGATGGAACAAATATATTGGAGAAACTCTTTCAAGACAAGTTAGGGAAATGGGCAATGCATTAAAATATTTGAGGATCTGAAATATTAAAGTCTGAGGTTGTAATAGAATTACAGTCAAGCTTAGACAATTTTGGAATTGATAAGATTACAGAAATATGAAAAGAAATATAGAAGCTTGGAAGCAATCCTGTAAGACATTAGTCCATCCATTTTCATTGCTCTACCTAAGAAACCAGGTGCAAATGAATGTAAGCTTCATCAGACAATCAGCCACATTATGAAACATATCACCTGAATTCTGATGAATAAAGCATGTAGCAGAATTAGACTGCAAAAAGGACACAAAGTGTGTGGTTTTGTTAAAAACTGTGGAACAGGAAATGCAATATTTATGATCAGAAAGATCAATACAAATTTAGAAGGACATATATCTAACTTTTGAAGACAATAATTGATTGACAAATTGATTTTTTTTATCAAACCTTTGTAGGTTATTTAGAGCCAAAATATTTTGAATTGTAAGAATAATTATTTTTTTCGTAAGTGAATATTGCATTAACAATTTTTTTGAAAATAACAATAATTTTCTCAGATACCAGTTTCACTATTTAACCCATAGCTGGTAGGGGAGATGGATTCATACATTTCCAAAGAGTATTTATGCATAAGTGAATACGAGCTTAACTGGAATTCAAACATGGCTCTCCAATTTTTCATCTTGACATATATTAAGAAAAAACATTTGATATGTCAGAAAGATTATTTGAACTACAAGCTACCCTCTACCTTTTCTATACATATTTTCCTGTTAATGATTCTGATGAACTTTCCTCTTTACTACCTTGACTTTATGAATTTAAGCTCAGTACTAGATTGGTAGCTAGGTCTCATCATCTTACAGTTGAAAAGGCTGCCACCATAAGTGTTCTATGCTATGTTTTTTCTCTCAACAATTGACTGATTATATTTTTCAATTTTTCTTTTTTATGTGCTTATCATTTGTGTAATTTTTTCCCATGTTCTTTGTGTTCATGTGTGTGCGTTTGTACATGTGCAGCTATGTGTCCGTCTGTGGATTTGTGTATGTTCACCCATCTGCACAATTATGCATATTTGTAGGGTGTCACGATCATTTGTTCTTTTTTTAATTTTTTTTCACCTTACGTTCGCTCCTTAGCTTTTTCTCTTATCTATCTATCCATCTATATATCTATCTATTGTTAATTTATTTATTTAATTTAATTTTTATTTTTTCTTGTGTTGGGTATCTTATCTAGTTTAAGGTATTGGTTTTGTCTAAAGTATGTTTCATTATCTGTGAGAAAATAGCTATGATCAACTTCCCAGAATAACACAAATTACTAAATAAACGATCAGAACTTATCTCAAAATGCAGACACAAAAACAAATTATTACTCCTTTACTTAAAAATCAAAAACTAAAAACAAATAGCTTGTAAAATATCATCATGGTAAATGCAAATATATACACACTATGTACAATGCAGATAATGCAACATACTTTAAAAACATGCTAATAAGATCAATTGATTTATATACCCTGAAGAGTGGAAACAATTTCAGTAAAACTTGGAGCTGGAAGATAAGTCTTTGAACTTTTTATTTCAATTCATTTAATGTGCACACACACACACACATTTCTTGTATAATGCTAAATGCAAAGCCAACAAAAACTACAGATAATAATAATCCCAACAACCTTGATAAAATCAGACTCATAATTCTATGCACATACTCCATAACAGCCACCATCAAAAAATAACTTATCTAATCTCGATCTAAAATTCCTGAACATCATGTCTGAAATAATAAGTGATATAGTTAGCATCAAACAAGATAGCAACAACAGGACAGACGCAGGAATATACAAAATAGACTGCACAAAATGCCCAATGAGGTACATTCGTGAAACATCCAGAAACCTCCAAAAAGATTATATGAATGTTACAGTGATATGCTGGAAACACAACACTTTTTAAATGCATTGACGTTTCACTGTAATTGACAACAATTTCAACTAATAAATGCTAGTCTGATCAGAAAAGAAAAGTATTCAATAGGAAGAAAATGTATTGAAAGTGTGCTGATCTCATAACTGCCAACAATAAACCTCAGGCCAGGCCCAGAGATTTATTCAGGGTGAGCTAATTTTAAATCAGACAATGTTAACAGCTTCAGTAGAAAAAAAAACACTTTCTGCTTGTCAGAAATCTTATTAAGATAATTTTATTGCCTCCTTTTCCTTTGTATTGCTTAATTTGTTGCACGAGAATTTCTACCCAACTTGTTTAAGTGGTTGCTTAAACACTTTCTGCTTGGGTCGAATAAATAGAAAAGGAAAACATTTCAATGTAACAAAACTAATAAAATTGGTAGAATTCTTAAATACAGTACAAAATAATGTATTTAGTAAGTCTTTGTTTAATTTATATTCCTTTTTCTGTTCTTTTATTTTAGCTTTCTGAAGCCACAGTGACGTCATTAATGGAGTTGCTTATGATTTAGTTAAATTTGAGTATTGTTTATTAAAAGAAAATCCTCTATGTAATTTGGATTTTTTTTAAATTAAATCAAGAATGTGTGTAAGGGAGATAATCTATTTAAAAATTAATGTAAGGGAGATAATCTAATCCGCCATACGAAATTGGTATTTCAAAGAAATAACGTTTTTTTTTTATTTTTCATTTTTTTCTTCTAATTACCTCCGATACGAGATAAAACAATTCTGTCAATATAAAAACAGTTAATGTTTAAAATAGCCTCAGGAAATGCCTTGTAATTAATGTAAATTATACCAAGTTAAACTAGAGTTTTATTGTGGTTAATGTTTAATTGTTTTTCCTCGTCTTTAATGTCTTTTTCCACAAAATAAAAAGCTTAAAGTTGGATCTTAATCAGTCTAGCTTCAAAATTTGTAATCATATTACTGAAAAATGTAACAATTTTTTACTGGATATTCTATGTATTGACTTAAACGAAGATATTCTAGGCTTTAAAAAAAAAGACATTGAATTTGGGTTGAAAGTAAAGTTCTAGAAATTTTAAGTGAATATCAAAGAAAATATTTATTCAACCACATATTGACATTTTGTTCCACTCTCCTTCACTATCTTTGATGTAGTTTCATAATTCAATTCTCTTGTAGAGGTGCTGATCGCGATAAAATTTAATTTGGGCATTAAATGACCTCTAGAATTTATATTTAATGCAAAATACCACAAAATATGAAATAATAAGAAGGAACACAAAACGGTTTTATAACAACAAGATTTATATTTAAGTATATAATGATATAAATGCATAGGGATTACTTCCCTTTGACTGGAATTAAAATCTTTACTAATGAAATATTTTTTTAACTGAGCTCATAAAAAGTTGAATGAACTTGCCGCTCAAAATGTTCACTGTGAGGGAGTTGAAAGAATTCTGTAAAGCTGAAAATATGTTGATGAACCTTTAGCTTCAGAAGAGTTGAAGAAGTGAATGTTCTGTAATGTTTGTAATTAAGTTTCTGTTGCTTGTAATGTTATGTAGTGTTCGTAATTAAGTTTCATATGTACATTTATGTGTGTGTGTGATGTTTTCATAGCATCTGCTCAAACCGGGGTCGAAATGCAATTTCTTATACAGCAACATTTTAGTAGTGAGAGAAATCGAGAGGAAAACCAAACTCGTGTCTGGCATTTATAATCAATGTAATCGACTCCAAAAAGCATTGACAGATTTTGGGCGGAATTATTTTTTCATCAGGTCAGTAGTTGAGAATGATTTTAATATTAACTGACCAATGAGAAGTTATAAAATATCAAGGCACTGTGATCCGCTTTTTGCACAGATTTGCACAAAAAATTGACATTGATAAAAAAGTCATATCAGAATGCTAAACTCTCAGAACTTGTTTTTGGGTAATGAATTGGTTGAAGTGGTTTGTACAGGTTTACAAAAAATTGAAGATTTCATTAAAAGTATTTTCTAGTGATTGAAATAAGTAATAATCCAAAGGTATAAGGTCAAGTGAGTATGTAACAGAAAAACACAATTTACACATAGGGATAAAAAAAATTAAAGCCAAATTTATACAATTATTAGAAAGCATATATCTCTAACTACGCACCAATTTTCATCAAGCTAAGTCACACACATGCTGCACTCTACTCAAAACAAATTTTAAAACAAACACAAATATACCAGAGTGCTGGCCATTATCGGCACAACTTTTGCTTGCCACAGATGTCTGCATTTCCCTTATATGGGCTATAAGAGAAGCCAGACAGTGGAGAGAGAGCAGAGAAACTTTACACACACACTAACCATAGAGGCTACCTGAGTGCACAGCTGACTGCCTATCTGACCATTAGGCTGTGAAAATGACTTCCTGTTAATACAGAAAGAGAATAGCCTTCAGTATCAATGTGACAAGCCCAAACCGATAACCAACAAGGAGTCAACCTAGTTAAGCTTTCTCCTTTTTCACGCTCTCATTTCACACCTCATACATTTGAACACTACACTATATGACTTACTAGAGACATTACTATAAAAATGGAAGATAACTCCTTGTCAATTTCAGTCATGTCTACAGAACAACATGAAGCAAGATTAAACATCATCTATTTCCCTCCTTTTAACAGAAGAAATCCTCAGACCTGGTTCAACCAAGTACAAGTTTCATTGCAGATTCAAAAGATAACTTCACAGCAAATGAAGTTTGTTTATGTAGTAGAAGTCTTATCAGGGGATATAGCTACAAAGGTTAACAACATCATCGAGCATATCCTGACCAGAAATCCATGCAATATTCTAAAAACAGCCATCCTAAAAAGAATCAGAAAATCAGATCAGGCCTAAATATGGGAACTTTTTAAGGATATAGAGATTGGTGACAGATCACCATCACAGCTACTAAGAGAAACTTTTAGGTAAAAACTCTATGGATGAAAACCTACCATGATGATTATGGCTAGATAAGCTACACACAGACACGGTCAAAATTCTTATACAGCTGACTGAAAAGTTGGATAATATACATGATATCCACATCACACCCACCATCAACACTTCAACGATGCTTGAAAAGTCAAAGGTGGACAGGCTGGAAGAAATGATTAAAAAAATGATGCTGAGTATTAAATAACTTGTTCAAGAGATGCATGCATCACAACACCAACACAGGAGAGACAACAGCAGGGGGAGGCAGTCCAATAGCAGACATCGAAGTTTAAGCCATGATCAAAAATATTGTTGCTATCACTGGTGTCATGGAATTAACGCCAAGAAACATACACCCCCCATGTACATTTCAGAAAGGACAGCAACAGATTGAATAATATTATCAAATACAAGTATCAGATCTTTCAAATCTTTTTCACATCACAGACACAATCTCTGACTTGGGATTTGTTGTTGACACCAGCATGGGAAAGTAGACGCCATACGTTCTTTTCCAATGCCAAAATCCATAAGACAATTACAGACATTTATTGGAATGCTGAACTACTGCCAACGTTTCATATTGCATTGTTCACTGTTGATGAAAATGTTGAAAAGCAAATCAAAGAAAAACATGCTGTGGATGAATGAGAGGTGAAACTTGCATTCAACAAAACCAAAGAAAAATTACAGAATTGCATCCAAATTGCAGATGCATCAGTTCAGAAGGAAAACTTTCCATCACAACAAATGTATCAGAAAGTGCAATAAGTGCCATATTACAACAAGCCCTAAATGAACAAACAACACCTATATCATTTTTTTCAATGAAATTGTCTCCTGCCCATCAAAGATAGAGTATCTGTCTATATCTCTTTGATGAAGTATTATGTACATTATTTACATTATTCGGACTATTGTCCTCATCTTTGTCACCATATTTATTTAGTTGTACGCTCCGACCTTCTTCAGGTTGTTGGAATGTCGAATGTCGCTCTCACCATCCGATGGATTCACATACATATTAACGATCATTGACCAGTTCACAAGATGGCCCATAGCAATACCTCTCATCGACTCTACAAGCAAAACAATTGCATAAGAACTTCTTCATTCATGGATAGCAAACTTCAATGTATCCAAAAGTATCACAACCGATCAAGGTGCCCAATTTCATTCCACCCTGTTTAAGAAGCTAACACAACTGTTAGGAGTGAAACACATTAAAAACAACTTCATATCACCCGTGCATGAATGCACTAGTGGTGCATTTTCACAGACAGCTTAAAGCATTGGAACAAAAGTTTACCTTTAATTCTCTTAGCATTAAGATCCACCATCAAAGACAATTTGCAATGCACCACAGCAGAATTGGTATACAGAATTTGATTGGTTTGGCCAGGACAGTTTTTTTCTGGATACGCCAAAACTTCAGCTGACAAGCACTTTTGGGAAAAATTTAAAAGCAACAATGAGTGCCCTATTTTTAACAGCATCCAGAAAGACCATGAAAGCTACACACATGCCTAAAGATCTTTTCTCAAAGAATTTTGTTTTTGTGAAAAGATCGATAAGGCAGAGAAATATTTCACCATCAAACAAAATGGATGTACACACAACGTATCGACCGACAGAATCTAACCAGCCCATGTCGATCCATAGAAACAAACTACAAAACCACATACTCTTACCACAGATCAACCCAATGAAGATGTTACAGATCACATCAAACATACAAGATCATGCTGACACATCCATTGGCTCCAAAGATTCAAGTCATACAAGACATATATATGATAACCAACATTTTGATTTCAACCCTCAGTACTTTTAGCTGTTAAGAGATATAAATGTAATGCTTTCCAAAGCATTATATCATCTCCAAGCAGCAAGCTACCTACAAACTACACAATTTCAAACAAAAGTCACTACTTTCAAAACAATTTTGAAGGCACAATTTTAACAAACCCTTTTGGACAGTAAATGCTCTCGTATTAACTCATTTGGCTAACACTATATCCAACACCATTTTCGATACTTTGTAACCAAATCAGTTTATTTTTTTCTTACCCTGTACAATTTTTTGGTAATGTTATTTTGAGAAAATTCTCAATGCAACATTTTCTCTGGTAAGTGAGTATTTGCAGCAGAAAAATCCAATTAACACATAGAGATAACATATTAAAGCTAAATTTACACAATTATTAAAAAAATATAAATATATATATATATAACTGCATACCATCTAGCTAAGTTACACACACGCTATACTCCACTCAAAACAAATTTTAAAACAAATACAAATATACCAGAGTGCTGGCCATTATTGACACAACTCTTGCTTGCTACAGATGCCTCTAACTACGTCCAAAATAAAATTAAAAAAACACAAAATAAGATAAAAGAAATTTTAAAAAAAGCAGAATCTCCCAAGATGCTCCCTGACAGGAAGAAAAAATGATGAATGTGCAGAAAAAGAGGGGCTTCCTGGCACCAAAAACAAATGTGAAGAATCGCTCACTTCTCAATGGGTAAATACCTGTCTATTGCTTGGGAAGGTACTTCCCTTCAACAAACCATTGCTACCCTGTAATAAAGTTCCTAAATCTATTTCCAGTGTCTCTGTTTCCTTCATTCTCTTGAAAATTCTATTTCAGCAACGAGAAGACATAGATCTGGAGTTCAAACAAAATCACCAGAAACACTCAAAATATTATACCTTAAAAACTCCAAAGGGACACACACACACACGCACACACACGTTAACCTTAGATGCAACCCGAGAGCACGGCTGACTGTCCATCCAACCATTAAGTTGTGAAAATGATTTCCTGTAAATACATAAAAAGAATGGGTTTCACTAACAACGCAACAATCCCAACCAATAGCCAACAAGCAGTCAGCTGGAGTAAGCATTCTCCTTTTTCACACTGTACATTTGAATGCCTCACTGTACAACATTTCAGAGACATTTTCATATCTTGTAATTTTTTCCAAACCAGTGTCTAATTTGTTTCTTTACTCCAACCAGCTTCCACCTTGGATCAAGTACAGTGGGTTTGGTAGAGTACCCTAGTCAGGCAATGTCAATTTTTACTGGGTATGCAAAGAGATGTGAGGACTGGCATTGTCCTCATGGAAGATGATTCACCTCCAATTGGCTACTTTTGAATGCTTTTCAGTAACTGTTGCCTTTAATCAGTTCCACTATAGAGAGTACTTTCTGAATTTGATGCCTGCTTTTCTTTTGTGGAAGGATTTTATAGTACCAGGATCTTCTTCTTCAGATGGAGTTTGGCTTTTGGACTTGTGGCTTGTTTCATTATCCCTAGGACTTTTTCACTTCACATCATTGTAAATAATTCAGTTTTCATTGCCTGTAATCATTCTCTTCAAAAAGGGATTGTTTATCCTGTTTTAGTGATTAGCTATTTCAATAATTAAATGCTTAATGTTTCTCATAGTAACATTTTATGATACATGAAATAAAGGCAGTGAAGAAGAGTATATGTACAAAATAACAGACCAATTAATTTGCAAAGCAAAGATAACATTTATTAAAACAAAATTAACAAAAGTAAATTTTAAAAAAGAGTTTCTTTTGTTAAATGTAAATTGTATACACAATGAAATGTTCATTAAAATATAGTGGGAACTTATTGTGTTTGTGTGTTTTAGTAAGAAGCATTCACAGCCCTTGTAGCTTCAGCATGGAAAGTTCACATCAGAAGTTTGAAAGAGGGAACCTGGAAAAGAGTTACTTTAGGGTTCACATGTTTTTATATTCGAGCTGCTCTTGATTCAAGGTTAATTTAAGCTGTTTCTGCTAAGTTTTATTTTACAGCTGCTACTATCTTTATGGTCACTACACTTTGTTTATGTATAAAATTTTAGAAGGAAGTATGAACCATTCAATTTTTTCATTAAATCATGAGGCACCAAAACAGTGTAGGGATTCACCTATCCAAATATTTTTAAATTCCTTACACACGTGATAATATGAAGCCTCTCTATAATGTCCTGTGTGGTATGCCCTGGATTATTTTTAATCAGTATTTCAATTTGGTCATCAACAACTATAGCCTGCCAGAATATTCTCAGACTTCTAGATCAAAATTTTCCACTTCTGAAGCTAGCAAACTATTTATGAACATTACTTTCAGCTATGGCACCATCTCCATAAATGGCACATATAGTTTTTTTGCTGTTTTCCCAGCATTATTTCCTTTCTAGAAATAAAAGAACATCAAATGATGAAAATGCATTTCATTTTTTTCTATTTTCACTTTTTATATAAAAACATTTAAAATTCCTGATCTACACAAATGGAGTCTCTCCTCAAAATAACTGGAATACCTCATTCCCATGTTTAATGCCATGGAATTCTTATAGCAAGCCCATAAGTATACACAATAAGTTGAAGAGGTGGATCTGCTGGTGGATCTGATCAAATTAAGGGCTAGTGAAAAAGAAATTTCTTCTTCCTTCATGATTAACAAAAAGCAAAAACATTATCAAGACTATGTGATAAAATCATTGTCAAGGATGGATGTTGAGTTACAACAAATCTGTTAAAGATTTGGTTATTCTTTTACTTACACCAGAAGACTGTTTGCTCCTAACCATGAAAAATCATCCTAATAAGGATAGCATATTCTGTGTAGCATATCAAGTTCAACAGTTGACTAGATGGCAGCATTTGAGTTTTCTAGCTTTAATGTTAGTAACTCAATTGGCTGCATTCTTTCTGCAATTTAAGAAATTTATACTCCACTGCAATTAGATCTTTTTCTGATTCACACAACATGTTGGTTGGATATGAACACTAAGAACGGTAAACACAAAATAAAAAAGTTGTTTTTTGCGTAGGGGTTCTGAGCATCATATTCAGTCCACAAAACAAATCCCTGTAATAAAATACAATATCCACTCACAAACATTCCTGTTGGAAAATAGATGACCCTAAGGCCCATCAGATTTGCTTAAAAGAGAGGTCCTCATAAATGACCAATATAGTAGCAGTCTGAAAGGCCACCTGTTGGCATGTAGGCATGCTAGCTCTTCATACACAGATGTTCGATGACTCCTGATACCACCATCATGATTTCTAGGCATCAACATTTTTACTATTCAGCTCCCTTGTTGCAACCAATATAAACTTGGCCACCAACCTGCCAATGCACCTCACAATGAATCAACCCATCACTGTGAATTTGATCAACCAACCCTCTAACCCACCTTACCAGGCAGTTTGGCTTCAGTATCACATGACCACCAACCAATCAAAAACCTCATAGGTGTTGATCTCAACCATGAAGAAGGGGTGTATGTTAAACCCCACAACTTATCTACTCCACACCTATCCTCTGATCCCCCACTGTGACCTCAGCCAACCAACCCAAAAATTGGTCAATTCCTAGTTCTACCAACAACACCCTTTGACCTAATTGCTTTTCTTACCAAGAGCAACTGAAGAACCACACATGAACAATTTTGCCAAATTTCAAACAACTAAGTATATATTCCCAATTTTGACAAATACATGTGGTTGAAAATTGAGTCCTTGTTTGTTTCTTTCCTTTGCAACCAAAAGCTCATTATGACAACTGATGTCAAGGAGATTGTGTAGCCTTTTATGCTAAGACTCAGATCAGTAAATATCTGCCTTTGGCATCAAAACTCATTATATTTACATTGTTATATAATTTTCTTAATATCATTCAGATTAAAACAATTTTGAAAACATTTAACATATTGATTTTAATTTTAAAACAAAGAAAGTTTTTACATAATAATTGTTGTAAAATTCTGGGAATTTTTGATTTGCTCTGAAACAAAACCTTTGATACATTTAATAAATCTTAGTAGATCTTCTGTGTTCTGTTCTGGCAATTCCCCAAAAAGAGGAAGATTATCTACCAAACAAGTAATTTGTTTTTTTTTTCAAGTGATCATGTCAACTTACAAAACAAAAATTTTGCTCTACATATATAAGAAAATCCAAGAATATTAAGTTTCACAAATCCAGATTTTTTTTTCTTTGTCAATAATGAATATTACTAGTTGTATAAAGGAGAAATCCCACTAAAAAGTTTAGGAAACTTTCTCTATCCTCAACTTTTCTTTATAAAGACAAACAAAATACATAAATCTGAAAATTATTAAAATAAATTGACCATTCACTTTTATTGTTTTTTTTTTTCATTCAGATATTTTAATCAATGATTTTCTTTTCTAAAATTGAACGCGATTTTGTTAAGGCAGTGAATTTGAACAATTTCATTCTAGATGACCAGTCTTTTGATTTTTGCATGATCAGGAAGATAAGCAACGTTGAACCTGATCACTGTTGAGATGGTGACTGCTGGGAAATACCAGACAATATAAGCAGTTTATGGCCTTGTGTCAGAAAAAGTGATGTTTAATAAAAGTTACTCAGGTTTCCATATACCTGGAACACAAAAGAAAGTTTTTTGTTTCTATTTTACAGGGTGTTCATTCATCTATAAAACAATGGTCATTATTTTTGTAAACTGGTCAGTTGCTATATTCAGGTGACATTCCTTTCAAGACTCTTGAAAAAACTTCACAAACAACTTACAGAACATTTGTACTAACATTTTTTTCAACAATCATTTGTTGATTTCATTTCTCAAGTTTATGAGATGTTTTTCAAAATACAATTAATGTATAAACTTAATAATCTATCTTAAACCCATACAGATCAATTTTCTTCTTGTTTATATGTACAAGTTCTGTTTCATCACAAAAGAAACATTTCAAAACTCATTGGTGTCTTTTGCTGTTGACAATAATTTATCAAATCCAATCTTATTATGTTTTCCAATATAAGTCTATTATGTGACAAACTGGAACTGTTTCATGGAAAAAGTTATATATATATATATATATATATATATATATATATATATATATATATATATATATTGAGTAACCTTCCTAGTATTTGGGTGAATAAAGCAGAAAATTAATTAAGCATTTATAAGAAAATAATAAAGATGGCTTGGATGAAATCAGAAAAATGTAAATGAAATTTTTTCATTTTCTACAAACATTCTAACAAAATATATATAAATAAATTTTAACACAATATATCTCCCCAAACATTAAAAGGAAAATAGTGAATGTTATGAAAGTAGGCTCATCATGTTGCAAAAAGCTGTGTTTACCCACCAGTCAGGAATGCATCTTCTTTTAGTGGCATCTACCAATAAACTGTGGGGCTCTGTTGATTGGACATTGAGGGTCACATGACCAGCCAAGCTCAGTGCATACTATTTAGGGAGTAGAAAGGAAAATTAACCAAACAAATTCTGCCAGCTAACAAATATAAAACCTTTGATTAATTTATCTAGAAAATGTTGAACAATTTTGTCAAACATGAATCTTGTATTGCATCTTTACTGCAATTCAGTGGGGATATATGAGCTAGTCTGCTTGACCTTAACTACATAGTAACTTTTATCGTCATTGGGTACCTCATATTTATGGCCTTTCAATATATACTCATATTATGTAATAAATTTTTTCCTTGCAGTGAATTGTTTTCTGAACTCATCTATTTTGAAAGTGAGAAAATCACTAAAGTATTTTTGTCTTGATTAGTAAAGAAACTGTTGCCCCCAGAATGACTTCAGAATATTTTCCCATTTCCTACTCAACTAGTAGTTTTGTTTGAATTTTTGTGATGAAAGATTATTATATACTCTACTATTTGCACCAGTGAGCATTGCTCATCTTGGTTGTTAAACTCTCAACATTTCAGCTTTCTTCAAGTGCCTGTCGTTGTACTTGGCAGTTTTCTTCGATGATAAATAAAATCAGTAAATATTAACTGATATGAAATATCCCTGAAGTATAAGAAGTGAAATGAAAAGAATCTACCACCTCTGGATTGAATCAAGTTTCCAAAGGTTATCATTTATAACAAGATACCTTCAGAAGACCAGAGGGTAGAATGGTTGAAACACTGTGAGTATAACACCTAAGATGTGCATGCTGGTTAATAGCAAAGCATATAATAGTTAATGAATAATTGATTTAATTAGTCTAAGGTTCATTCTAGGCATGGAATGTTACATAGTTTTGCATTTTGTCATTAAATTACCGATTATTAATCCAGTATATAGATTTGTATATCTTTCATAACTGGAGTTAGTTTAGTAAAGTATCATTTATTTTAAACTAAAGTATTTTATATAAAAATAAATTTTTCTTGTGCATTTTTTTGTGTGATTTGAATGAATATGATGATTCTTGAGGAAAGCAAGTTTGACAAGTAGGGATTTATTTGTTGATTTACAATGTAAATTTAACTGGATACTTTCTTTATGTACTTTTCTTTGAAAATAGCGTATGCTTTTTATTAATTAGTCTTATTATTTTTATTGTTTATGTACGGAAAAACTAAAAAGATAAAAAAATGTAATTTTTATTTTCTGAGATTCGGAACTCAATTTATTTATGGTGCTACAAAGATCGGAAAACTTTACTCACAAACTTTTTCCTTTATATACTTCCATACTTTCAAATGACTCCAAGACCTAATTTGAAATTAATATTACTTCAAAGTACCTAAGAATGTCATAAAAAGATGAAAACTTAAAACTATTGCTGTGGTATTGTTAGTCACGATGCAGTGATTTTCTGGCTTTTACGACCATATAAAAAAATAACTTCACTTCAAGATTTCATTTCTGTCATCAATTTCTCACATATAATAATTAAATATACCGAAGAATTCCACGGCGAATAATGCTTTCAGTGCGTAAGAAAAAATAATTTTGCACAGCGAACGTTGTCACAAAGCTAAACCATTGTGAAAATACGAAAATGCAGAAGCTAATTCTGTCTGACGACTAGCATGATAACAATATATTCTTCATGGAACTCCTGTTGTTAAAAAGTACTTCAAAATTATTTAAATCAGACATAATATTAAAAAAAATAATTTATTGCAAACAAATTAATGTGGTTAAAATTACTATCATGCGGTTAAAAAAAAGAGAAAATATTGCACATCAAATTTTGGCCATGAAACTTCCGGTTTATAATAGAATAGCAGAATTATCGTATTTACATTCATCGTCTATTCCTGTTCTGTTATACCATCCTTGTTAAACGAACAGGAATCACAGTAACAGCGCTTTTTCATTGGTTGTTCAAGTCACGTGTTCGTTCTTTTGCAATCATGGTCGTCGGGCGGAAGGTATGTGTTACTGAGTTTTCCTACAATTTTAATTTTTGTACAACTTTTAAATTTAGATGTTTACTTTGATTTTGTCTTAGAATGAGTGTTTACGAATCTTAAATTGCTGATGTTCTCTTTTTTATCCTTAAACGGTACATTTTATGCACTTTATTTAGTGAAGCACGTTGTGGAAAAATCAGGCCGCCAACATGTCTACTTTCCACCATGCGGCAAAATTCGAGCAGTCACTCTTTCTCTTTTCTTTTGGTCCTTTGATTTGTTAAATTTATAATATTGTCTTGTTGGTATGACCGTTTAGCTACCACATTTGTTTGTTTTTCCCTTAGTGAAATAAAATAGCAAAATCTTTAGTAAATTGTGCAGCTTTTTCTCTGAATATTCATAATTGAAAGCTTAACTAGTTTAAGATATTTTTCTTTTTTTACGTGTATTATTTTTACTAGTCTCATTTGTTGTGGATGTATGAAAAATAAAATCAGCTAAGTCCGGCTGTTACTAAAGTAAACTTTGCAAATTTTAATAAACTTTGGCATCTCCCAAAGAATGAACTGAAATCAGGGGAAACTGTTACTATTAATTACCAAAAATATCAATTTTTATTTTTTACACATGTACTTTCTAATCCTAAGATGTGTAATTAACGTTTACGAATTAATGTATTTAATTTTTTAAAATAAGTACAAATTCTTGCAAGTGGTTATTGTTTCATTAATTTGGCATCATTCATAAATCTATTTTTTTATTTTAACAATTTTACCCAGAGACTAAACTAGGTTTTATCTTCCTACACAAAATAATTTATTTTCTAGTAGTACCTAAGTTTGTTTTTTTTTTTTTTTTTTTTTTTTAATATTGAAACCAGACATGAAAATGTCATTATTCCCTTACTTGAACTTACATTTTTGAACAGAGTTCTGAGAGTTTTCTTTCAGATTAGCAGCACCCTTCTTTATCAATAGGACGAAACCTGTTGGTCCCAATTTCTTTAAGGCATGACTGCTAATAATCCTAACCGTTTCCTTTTAATAAAAACGTAGAATACCGGAAACTTAGTTTTTGGGTTTTTTTTTTTTTTTTTTTTTTTACAAAAGTATAATGAATGTAATTGGTATCATTGAAAATCAATGGGGAATCTTTCAAATCAAGCATTCAATTAGATTTTCGTATCCGTTAAGTGAATGTTTGATCTGAAGATGAAGTAACACTTGAATGTTGAAATAGCCATGAAATATAGACAGAAAATACTAATGCCAAAAGCTGTATAAATACGAGGGTCGAGTTTTTTCCGCTCGAAATGATTTCTGTGTAGTAAACAATTATTCATCGACTTAACAATATTTAACAAGCCTCATATTCTAACACGACTTTTCGATTTGTAAAGTCATGCACTAAGAATGAAAACGAAAAAATAACTTTTCTGTAACTAAAAATTTTAGTCATGAAGTAAAATAAACGGATATATTTCAGTTTTTACGGTAAATATTTTCAACTTTTTAAAAGAAAAAAGGTAATGGGGTGGTTGTCAGAAATATTTTAGGATGAAAACTTTTGTTTAATGGTCCTATCGTATGTTCTGCTACCCATAAAGATGAGGTAAATTATAAGAAAAGGGGAAATATTTATAGAATACGATCCGGCTTGAATGAATTCCTAATGGAAAATACTTAGGTTTTTATTTTTGTAATTAAAACAATTTATGCAAAGGGTTTGTTTAATAATGGTTCTTATTTGCATCAGGAATTAGTTGAGGTCGGTTTTCTGTCCCCACCTCCTCATTCCTTTTTAAAAAAAAAAAAAGAATAATTTTTCTTATCTTGCAGACCGGTGTTAGCGTCAAAGACGTTGATCAACATGAATTCACTAAGGCTCTGTCCACCTTTCTGAAAAGGTTTGTTTATTTATTTTTATTTTTTTTGGTGGGTGGTATTAAATAAAATGATTTGCTAATATATAAATACTACACATCACTGCACAATTGGAAGTGAACTTTCCATACTTCTTTCAGCAAAAATTCACTCTTCCAACATTATTCTTTCTTTTAAACATCACAGACTCCTCAATCTCTACAATAAAATCAATTCAACAATTTCTCTTTAAGACGAGACATGTGTCTAACATTTGGATAAATTCTCTTTGCCTGTCTGGAGTCTAATAATATTCAATCCCTACATAGATACTGAAGGAAGTTTAAATTTAACATTTAGTTATATGAAATGTTAAATTTCAAAATATATGGCAATTCGTGCATATAGTTTTGTAGCAAACAATGAGTCATTGGCTGGGCCAAAAAAAAGACCATATTTGATCCCTGACATTTTAAGGGTATCAATGATAATTGTGTGATGGTCATCCTTATTTATGAGGAAGCAGTGTGTACATATGCCATCAGCAAGAATCCCTTCATTTATTTCTGTTAATTCAGATGGCAGTTTAATTTGTCTTTTTTTTTTTTTTTTTTTTTTTTCTTCATTATCTTCTTCCATCACAGGAGCATGTGTCTAGAAATATGTATAAGTATTTAATATTCATATAAAAATGTATTTATTTGATACATTTTCTTGTGTGAAGTCTATCACCATAGGACAGTTTTTTGCACTTGGTATCTTGGGTAGATTTGAATTCCAGTGCCAAAAAGTATAGGTAAATGTAAACATCTACATAGCAAGTTAGTGATTAATGTCTTATGATTAAAAGGAAAAACAATTATAGTGATTTTTAATTTTCCTTAGATCTGGTTTAGTTTTACAATAACTGTATTTTATTATTTTACTGGAAATTAAGTAAAATGTCACTTAAAGGCTATTTTCAAGATAAATTATTTTGGGTGTTGAATTCTTAACATCTCTGACAGATTAAAAAATTTTATGTTTTGAATATATAACCATTTAATTTTTGAAATTCTTTAATTTATAACAGATCAGGAAAAATGAAGATTCCTGACTGGATTGATATTGTCAAATTGGGAAGATTTAATGAACTGGCACCTTACGAAGAAGATTGGTTTTTCATCAGAGCTGGTAAGTAATGCTTTTTTTTTTTTTTTTTTTTTTTTTTTTTTTTTAAGCCAAACTTTACTCTTGGCTTTAGATTTGGTTTTAGGTACCTCCACTTTTTCGCGGGAAAACAGCATAGCGTAATAAACAAATGCCACAAACTTACCGAAAATAAATTTTTATCGTCAAAACGCTTATGTTATTATTAAGATGAAAGACCAAAGTGTATTTTAATTATTTTTTGATATTTTTTAATATTTTTTAACACGTTCGAAATTTTGGTTAAAGTTTTCTTTTTTTTACGTCATCGCGGTGCTGTAAAAATAACATTGTTTTTTTTTTTGCGCTTTTTTCCCGTTGAAAACCCATTGATTTGGAAATTCTTGTAAAATTAAAGTAATTGTCCGATTTTAATGAAATTTTCAGGACTTATTACACCAATGAATGAAATTATTTTTGAAATATTTCTTTTTAGTAAATTTTAGTAAAAAATATTTTTTTTTTTAATATGTTACACCCCACTTACTTATTTTCCCGAAATTTTTTTCAATTCTTTTTATTTCCTTACAATTTTTTTTTGTTTAAAGTAAGAGTCATTGGAGATGGTAAATCACCTACTTTTTTTTTTCTAATTTGTTCCAACTTTTTTAAAATGAGCTTTGAATAGAAAAATAATGAATCCAATAAAACTATGATATTACTTAATTAGAAAAGCTTTTAATTGCTTTTGTAAATAAGTAATATTAAGGTCATTATTGCCTGAAGAAATAAATTTTTTCTGATGAATAATTAAATTTTACAAGAATTTTTTATTTGTTTTACATTTTGATTATAATAATTTATAATAGTTTAAAAATCGTGCAAAACTCTGTATTAGCTTATTTCCTTTTGATAATTAGTAATTAAGTAGAAACAAAATTTACGAGTTCAAAATTGCCAAGTTTAATAAATTTAGTGATTCCACTTTTTTTTCAAATAATTTTTTATGTTGTATTTTTCTACTTAATACATTCCTTATTTCCATGTACGGTAGACTGAAATTGCCATTATTATAAAAAGAGTTTTGTCCCTTTATTCTAATAAATAGACATAACAGTAAAACTAAAAATAAAAGGGTTCACTCAGATTTCTAGTAATTTTCATTTATGGTCATCCGTCGTAGCTGTCATCACTTGTCAATCAACACGTGGATCAAGTATCGGGATCAAAATTACGGTACCAATCGTTAATAATTCGTTGTATATTTCTTTTTTATGCTATAATTAAGTAATATTTTTTTTAAATCAGATTAATTTAACATTAAATTTTCTAATTTTACTAAAATGACGTGTCAGAAATTTTTTTAAATATTTTTAAAATCGATAAATTTGTGTTTGTTTACAAATTTCTTAAAATTAAGAAAATGGCGGGTTTTTTGAAAATTTAAAAATTTAAAATTAAATTTGACATTCCAATGTATATAGTTTCTATCTGAAATATACCAGAATTGTTTACTTAATGGAAATAATAAATTTAATGATTCAACTTTCAAGTAAAACTAAAATGAAATATTCAAGCATATTTTTTCATTTTAAAAAATGCATTTTAAACTTAGGTATCGATAATTTATGCCGAAAAAGTGGAGGTACCTAGTTAAGATTGTAACTGGTATAGGCAGAGTTTTAATGTCATTTTTACACAAAAAAATAACTTGGAATATATATATATAATTTTACATTTTCTTGGCCCTTTTAGTTCTAATAATGTGTATTCTAAGGAAATGTTGCATAATGGTGTTAGGGCATTTTGTCCTGTTGGATTAAAAAAATAACAATGTGTCTGCATGTTGATGATGATTACTGGTCATGCTAATACCGAGGAGTTATCTGACCAGATGTGCTGGTTTTAACTCCATATGAGTTCATATGACTTCTGAAACTTGCAGATTTCTTCCAAATTAAATTTTGATGTAAAATAAAAAACAGAAATTGTAAGAATTATTGTAAAAGTTTTGTTTTGAGATCGTGTCAAATTGAGTTTTGTCTCTGTGTGTGGTATAAAATCCTGTCATTATTGATGGCTCTCATTAAAAGAGTTAAACTTAAAAATAAAACTTATTTAAATAATCCTAGAATGTTATAAAAATTAACCCATGTACAGAACTGCAGCATTTTATTTTTTATAAAGATTGTTTATCTGTAGAAATAATAAATTTTTTATACAATTGTAAGATGTGAGTAGTGTAACAGTTTAGGAGAAATGTCCAAACATTCAATACCATGAAGAATGTTTGGGGGGAGGGGGACTCGTCCCACTGTCATTATCATTGTTTTATCACTTCTTGTTAGCTAATTTGATGTGTAGGTCTTAACACTAGAAAAGCAACAAAATAGGCTGAACACATAGCTAAGTGTCGTCTGATTAAAGAGAATGAACAAATTAATCTTTTCATATTTTTTTTTTAAATAGCTTTAAATATTTATATTTGATTCTTGGACACCCCGGCAATGCCCCATAAAAATAAAAGTAAAATTCAGAAATGTACATCAGATTTTTGTCTGCAAACAAATGTATATTAAAATTAATTAGTGGTAACCCCTCACAGAAATCTTAATGTTGAATTCTATTAAGAATTGAAGCTATATTTTCAATGTGCTTTTCAATATTACAAGATATTTTTTTTATCATATTAACACCTTTTGAGGGAAAGTCAAAATTAACTAATACAGCTTAGCTGTGGTGGCAGAGAGGTAGGTGATCTGGAAAAAAAAGATTCCGTGTAAAGTTCATCTCTCACATATATTTTGACAACATAGTCTTACACCTGTATCCTTTAGATTTTAAATGATAATGAACTATTAGTATTTTTGCTTTAAATTCTATCCCAGTTAAGACTTAAAGAAAATTGCAATCTATGCATGGCAGGGAAACTAGTGATTATAGAATTTAAAATGTGGATAATCTTAGGATACCATTAAATAATAGTTACTCGTTTTATAAATCACTGGTCCAGTGCTGTAAATGGGGAGGGTGTAAAAACTTTTTCCATGCCTACTTACAGAAACCTGATGAGTGATGATCTAATAACGGATGTAAGCACAGTTAGCAACTGTTATGAATGTGCATTCTTGTTTGGAAATTTTAGTTGAAAACATAACTCAATCCAATTATTTTATTGTGCTCTCTGTATCTAATATTTTGGAAATAAATGGAAGGCATTAACTTTGCTTTGTCTTTATAATGTACACAACATTTTTATTTTGTAAGCTTTTCTTTAACATGATCATTTTCTTTGTTTTTGTAGCTTCAGTTTGCAGACATCTCTACATCAACTCACCAGTTGGCGTTGGAGCTTTTACAAAGATTTATGGTGGTATGTATCCTGAAACAAAAACAAATGTTGCATTGCGTTTTTCCTTTTTTATTATTGTCTCCCTAAATAAAAATTTAACTTAATCTTGTGGAAGTAGATGTTAATGAAAGGGCTGGTACATTTCTCTTAATTTTAATTTTTCCTCTCTCGCTGCTCCTCTCAGGTCGTAAGAGGAATGGAACAGTTCCCAGTCACTTCTGTCCTAGTTCAGCATCAATTGCACGAAGAGTGTTGCAAGCTCTGGAGAACCTTAAGTTAGTTGAGAAAGACCCAACTGGGTAAGTAAATATTATATGATTATGTACATGCACTAATTAAATTTAATGAAACTCTTAAAAGAAATATCTTTTTCTTTAACATACACAGTAAGGCTGCATGATTTGTGTAAATATTTTAAGGAAAGTGAAACAAAATATTCAGTTTAATAAATTGTTTTTCAGTATAATTCTTGAACAAATGCTACATAATCTTTTACATTTTTATATTCATTTTGTTAGGATAGAATCTCTTCAAAATAAATGGTAAATTTAATTTTGGTACAGCACAATTTTCAATTTGAGTGCTACACACAATATCAGTGTCCTGTGATGAGTACTTGTTATCCCTGTCTGAATTTTCAATGTGGACAATTTACTCTGAGGCCTTACTAAATACTGAGCAAATGGGCGGGGGCGGGGTACTTTGTTTTTCAAAAAAAAAAAAAAAATCTTCCAGTTTCATGTCTTTGTTACTTTTTTTTTTTTTTTTTTTTTTTTTTTTTTTAAATGTCTTAATTTAGGCATGATCATTAAGATTCCTGAATTTTTCTATTAGTTAATTGTAAATCACAAGCCTGGTTTTCATGCATGTAGGCCTCACAGTGTGGTGGTGGGGGGTGCATCTTAGGAAAAAATTGTTTACTGAATATATAGTCTGGCACATGGACATGTTAACCTAGAAATCTGGTGTCTCAAACCATTTCTTGAGATTTAACAAAAAATCTACTTTTTTTTTAGTTCTGATATTTAATTTGTTAGCTTGATAATTCATAAATTAAAAACTATATTAATAAATGAAATAAACTTGTACTATTGTTGTTCGTCTGTTCTGGAGAATGTCTTTGATGAACACTGTTATCCCTGTCTGATTTATAAATGTAGACAGTTTATTCTGAGACTTCATCCTAACCATCTTTAAGAATTGGATTTAAAATTGCTTTGAAATATCGGAATAGAATTGTCTATATACATAGACATTGTTTTATTTTTCTTTGCAGTGGCCGGCGCCTCACTTCACAAGGTCGTAGAGATTTAGACAGAATTGCATCTCAAATCAAATTCAAAAATACTAAATCCTCTAAATCAACTGCAACTTCTGCTTCAGTGCCAAAGGCTCCCAAAAAATAATTATACTCAGACGGATGGACCAATAAAAAAAAAATGAAAAAAATTGGTAGCTAAATTCCTGTGTTTTTCTTTTCTTTTCTTTTTTTTTTTTTTTTTCTCTACAAAGAATTATATGGAAATATTTATGTAGATTCTATTTACTGGTAAATCAACCAACATGAATTTCTTGGAAGTTGTGATGTAAACTAAGATTATAAGATTAATTAGTTTATTGTGCTGAATAAGATGGGGGTGGGGTCACCTTGGTCTTTGTCTTTTCACATTTTAACTCTTCTCGGGTGCAGTAAAGTTTTCTCCTGCGTCAAGAGGGCTGTAGTAAATTTCTGCCGGCCAGACCATTTCTCTAAATTTATTTTATGCATTTCTTGTGTAATTAAGATATTCAGCATAAATCCAACTGATTGAAGTGCCAGGAAAACATTTACATAAATGAGATTGATCAAAATAAGGAGAGAAAGAAAAGTCATTTTAAAATAATCACCAAATAACTCTAACATCATTTCAGAATCACCCATCATATAAGGCAGTCTGTGGCTCCCTCTTCTCTCTCTCTCTAAAGCCCCAATCCTCAAACACTGGTGGCTAACATATTTCTTCCAGTGCAGATTAAACAAATATCAATTCCTTTTATATTGAATATTTTTTTTTTTTTTTTTTTTTTTTTTTTTTTCCAACTTTTTGCACATTGCCAAATCACTGATGAATATAAAGCAGGTAATCTTACATTTAGCAGCTTAAAATAAACAAATATATATATAATATATAAAGCAATGAGTAAATGGTCAACTAGGCAACAAATACTGAAAACAAGGGTCTGTTCTGGTACCACATATGCTGTGTGGCCAATGTCAATGCAGCTTAAATGCAACCAAATTTTTCCACATTTTCAGTATAGATGAAGTCACAACATATTTTAAGCAAAGAACATTTATATCCTTAAAGGGTTTAATCTTGTGTAACAGTTAATTTTACACTGTAATACATAGAAATGACAATTCAGCTAAGTTGAAACCTACTTTCTAAATGAAAATCATGATTGCATATTAGTTGTTGCAGGTGTGTGAAGATCTTATCATAAACTAGAAACCACATTTTACTTAACATGTGATTCTTTTCTCTCTCGTTGCACATTCTGATACTCTTAAGCAATACTTTTTCTTCAAACCTGTCCAATACATTTTCATCAGTAAAGCCATTTCATTTTTTTTTTTTTTTTTTTTCTTCAGCTTTCACTGTCATATAGCAGAATAAACATCGTAGTTTGGCACTCTTGCCTAACATTACTCTTCAATATTTTACTCGGCTTCCAAAATACTTATTCCTATATGTTTAATTTTGATGTAACTAATGTCTTGGGATGTTTTTTTTTTCCTTTCTTTCCCCCACTTTTCTCAACTACCTTGTTTAATAGTTGTTTTGGTTTTGCTTCTGAATCTGCCACTAGTGTCCACCGTATACTGTATGCCGTTACCATTATGTTTGCTGATAATAAATCCAGTGAGGAAACCATCTCAATTAGGTGAATACACCAAAATGAAATCTATGACTGGAAATGCACCATTTTCAATAGAGACAAAGCTTTCTAAAATTACAGCTTCTTTTCTGCTGTCTTTGTTCAAAATACGTTTTGTGTGAAATTGTATTTGGCATCATTTATTATTCAGCATTCTACAAAGCCACTGCTTACATCAGGCTGATGGTTTTCATTAGCATTTTATATTCTCTGCCATTTGATTTTTATCTGCTTGCTCTTTTTTTTTTTTTCTTTTTTACCTTAAAGATTTCTTTTGTTCCTGTCATTAGTACTTCCCTGAAGGTGTTCTACAGTGGCCATTTGGTATTATACAGCCCCACACCACACAACAAGCTGAATTCTAACTGGCCTATGTTCTAGTGGATATGTTACTAACAGTGAGAAAGTATTGGCATACATCCAATGCCCAAAATACATTCTGAAAAAAATAAAACAGTCTCTTGCCAAATGCAAGGGAATTCAGAAAGTCTCCAAAATGTCTGATCCAAACTGGTGAATTTCAACTGATATGATAAAGGATTTTACCCAATTGGAAGAAGCAAAGTGTTGTCCTAACTTAAATTTTTAAAAAAAGGAAGATTATATTCTAATTTATAGAATAGTCTTTGACCCTGAAACACTTTTGCATTTATAAAAATGTATTCACATTGACCAAAACCTTCACGGCCAGCTCCAGTGTGATGGGACCCTCTACACCTATAACTGCAGTGGTTTTGTATATGGACGTAATGCTAAACTTACAAGATTTACCATGTCAGAAAATTTTCCAAACTACATATGAAATATGCTGGAAGAACAACCCATACTCAAATGTTGGTTTGAACTTTGGTCTTCTAAGCAGCATCTGCTTTAGCCACCACATCAGCATGAGTGGATGGGTTAGGGGGCATAACTCTGATTGGATATGTGAATTTTCTGAATTTGAAAGGAGTTATTATTTTGCACTTACTATAACCCCTACCCTCAATTTTTAAATTACTAAAAACCAAGGATCAGATTTTAATGAAAAGTACAGATTGTTTAGGGACCAATGAAAATATTACCTTCACAGAAATTAGTCAGCCAAGAAGGAAAGTAAATAGTGATCTTATGAAGTTTGATATAAAATATTAATATACACAAAGAATATATCCTTTTGGTGAGTAACAAACTCTCTTACCTTTTTGTGTTAAACATCTTTTTAATATTATTTTGTCAGGTCATTTTTTCTTTTGTATGAACATTTCCTCTTCATGACAATTTGTTAAAACTACAAACTAAGAATTCTGATTATTTTCCTGAAACTGACACTATTTCAAGCGTGTCAGTTTGTTAATAAATTCCTTATCTTTTGTTAAAAGTATCTGTGTGTTTCCTTGTTATTATTGCCCTTCATTAATCTCCTTGGCATTGGTAAATCAACTGCTCATTTCAACACTGAAGTCCCACATCACTATAAAGGTTTCATGTTAGGTGACAAATGTTTTGACATTAGTAACAGAAAGAAAATAAAGCAAATGTAAATTAATAAGTCGATAGTGTATCAATGTAAATTTTAAGTTTTTTTATTTATTTATTTTTTTATTTTTTATAAAAATAAGACCTTGTTGATTGTAAGTGAAATATTTTGATATCAAGAGTTAATGAGGTGTTAGAAATAGTTGTAAGGATCCTGAATCAAACTAGTTTCTCCTACAAAGGGAGTGGGGACACTGGTTCGGATCAGGTTAGATGGTATTTTTAAGGTTTTTTTTTTTTTTAATGTGTAGACCAATAGGTATAATACAGTTCTTTAAATAAAAGTGGGCATCTATTTCAGAATCACATAGGAAGCAATAGAAATGTTGGATTTTTTTCTTTCCCTTTTACAAATATACACACTACTGAAACAACTGGGTGAATTTAAAATAAAAAAATCAGTTGTAGAATTTTTCAAAAATGTTTTCATATAAATTAAGCACTCCAGATTTTGGAATCCCTCACATAAGTTACTTTGGTGAGTTTAGCCTATTATGTAAATTTATTGCAAATTGATCACCCTGCCCTACAAAAGCCAAAACAATTTCTTAGAATCTAACAAAAAAAAAAAAAAATTATGAAATTTAATCAGTTCTCTTTTCATATATTACAATAATTGATTACATCAATTGAACAACATATAGATTTAATTTTTTTTATATAAAAAAAAAAAAAATTAAATTTGTGATTTGAAGGGTTTAATCTACAGAAATTAAAAATAATTTCTTTTTATCTAAAAGAATTCTGTGCGCCCACTCAAATTTATATGTTCACAGTATACAAAGGATGGCAGTTGGAAATGATCAAGTAAAGATTCATTAATAAATGAATGCTCAAATTGAATAATGCCATTATTTTTGGTAAATTTCACAAACTGAACATGTTCCCCCTCCCCATTTTTTTTTTTTTTTTTTTTTTTTATGTAGTTTAAATGCTTTCTTGAAACTTAATTTTGGTTCTATTTGAAAGGTCTCTAAAGCTAATCTGAATTAAAAGAAAAATTCCATATATTCTTTAGGCATTTTTTCTTAAAACAATGGCACATTTTTTGTTATTATATACCAAAAATGTAAACATTTAAAATTCCCTTTAAAATGCAATATTTGTTCTAGAGATTTTTCCAATGACCAAGTCTTCTAAACTCCTGGTAAAGCCACCCTTGGCAGCAAGGTTGAAGACAAGGATCCAGACTAAGCATGACTAAACCCAAAAAGACCCCAATGGTGGAACAAGTGATTACAACAGATCTCAACAGTTAAACCTGCGGACATTTTACAGACGTTACCACTCGAAATTATAACGGTTGGTGGCAGTCTGTTGCTGCTTCATAACTGGATTTGGCATCCATGTGTGATTCAGGGGAAGGTCATGAAATCAAGTGTGTGGGTCACTTTCTGGCCAGTTGAGGTCTCCCTTAAACAAATTCACACTATCATCACTTTCTTCTCCTTTGATTTTCTTTTACCTACAACCAACTCTTGCATAATCAAATGGCAATAGAGAATGATGGGATCAGGTTTTGGTGAAACTGGAAGCTTCTAGGCTTGAACTGGCAAATTTAGTCATCAATGAATTGCTTCCTTTATGATAATGGCAAAGAAGAATTTAAATTCTTGGATACAAGATAAAGCAGCCATTTAACACAACTAAATTTCATAAAAAGCTAATGCCTGCATTTTACTTAAAACTATGGGTTAGATTTCTTTTTGAAGGTGACACGGCAGGTTTGAAACTGGTCAGCCATATTGTATTTGAATGGAAGTCAAGTTGCACAGGAACTAGTTACCCAACAACTTATTGGAGCATGGCAATGAAGCTATCAGAACTTTCTAAAATAAAAAGAATTAATCATAGGGAAATTTCAAAATATAAACGTAATACTTCAGAGAAGGAAGGTTCAGTGTTAGCTCGACAGAATTTCCACACAGGCTCCATTAGTATGTATTGTAGATTATGTGCTAATGAAAGACATAGGATGAGTAAATGTACCAAGTTCTCTACTGTTGGTGCTTGCAAAGAGCAATGTATGTTAATGCATCTATGTGGTAAGAACTCAAGTTCATAGCATGAAACAAATAACTACCCTGGACTATAATTGCTTTAGCAGAACCATTATGCGAAAAATTTAAAGGTATGTCTCTCTATACACATGCATACAAACACCTATGATGAGAATAAAATCTGATTGCCTATAGTAAAATTACCTATCCAGTTGGGTAGAAAAAGGACTGGTGAAGTGCTTACTTAGACACTGATAGTCAGCATTGGTACTTTTTGAACAAAATAATTGGCTAAATTGTCCTGAATGAGTGCTTAAAAAAAAAAATGGATTTCAACTTAAAATGTACTTAGGAAAAAACTAAAATTGTACTATGTATTGAGACAAAAGGGGAGGCAACTTCCTTTGCTTGTATTGATAGCTAATTTGATATCTAAAAAATTGATGAATTAGATTCAATTCATAAATAAACATGGCCAGGTTGATATGTTAGGATTAATAGGTGTTGACATATTTCAATTCATGCGTTCTACCAAACTTGTTAAATGGATGACGGGCTTAGCATGAGAATTACTGAGTGTTAATGCCATTTGGAAAGGTTAATCGTTTTCTATATGATCATCAGATAAACCCAGTAAGACTACAGTTAATCAAAACAATTATCATACTATTGTAAAGGAGTTAATCAAATGTCCTGAGTGATAAGTAAATTTTGTATTAAATCCAAAAGACACCTACCCTGATAACATACCTCATACATTTGATATGTCTCTAGTAGAAAGAAATGTAGTGTATGTTAGAGGTAGATTCAGCTATTATGGGAATAGATATAAATTCATGTCAGAAAAAAATAGAGGAATTCATGGGATCTATTAAAAAAAACAATGAATATGTGAATCTGCTGTGGTATGGGGACAAAATCAATTTTGTTCCATTTAATTATAAATTAGCCCTAGCTGTACTTCAAAGAACAATGCATTCTCTTGAACGTAAAAATCTGCATAAAGATTATAACAAAGAATTCTTTCAGCAACAAAAAGGAGGCATAGAAATAATACACATACCATCAGAGTAGTATGAAAAATGTGTTTGGATTCCACATAGACCTGTGTTCAAAATGGGGCCTCAAGCTACAACAAAAATTTAATCGGTTTTTGAATGTTCACTGAAAATGAAGGGATAGTGCTCCTTAAATGACGCTGCCTATTCAGAAATAAACATGATCAAGTTATTGTTAAAATTTAAAACAAATAAGTATGTTATGATAAGTGACACAAAGAAATGCCTTTCAAATGATTAAAGTTAAAAAGGAGGAAGATAAGCACAAATTCTGTTTCTTCATTAAAAAAAAAAAATGGATATGAACTGTTGTCCTTAGATATAACACCTTCATTTTCGGATTTACCACAATCATTTATTTTTTAACTACATTTTAAAATTTTATTTAGAGCAGTAACAGCTTGATGAATGTACTGAAATGCTCAAAAATAGCTTTTATGCAGATAATCTGCAGTAAACTAGCAATTGTCCTGATAAATTTATCGATTTGTCTAAAAAGGCGATTGATTGATAGATTCAAGGAAGGCCATTTCAACCTACGCTCTTGCAGCACTAATAGTAAGGAACTTAAATCAATTATGATAAAAGAAAATACCATGTCCCAACACAGTGACAAAGATCACAATAAACAGAAATGTGAGGACTAGGAGGCAGATATTAGCCCAGTCAGCCAGGATTTTTGACCCATTGTCATTATATGAGGAATATATTTGAAACATGGTCTGCTTGTCAACATTATCCAACATCTCTTTCTCACATCAAGCTATTAATACAGAGGCCTTGAAGCTTTATATATTTTGCAATGCATCTTTGCATACATATGGATTCATTGTTTATGCAATGCAAAATGGGTATTCAAACATAGTGTTCACCAAAGGAAAAATGGATTCATTAAAAACAAAATCCATTCCTACCATGGAACTACTGGCAATATACATAGTCTTTAAAGCATTGTCTACAATTTTGATATATTTATGATTGAAAATGTGTGCATTATGTTAGATGCACAAGTCGTACTATCATGGTTACTTACTGATACATCTAAAACCAAAAATCTATTTGTCAGAAACTGACTTAAGGATATGCAAGCCATGAAAGACCAAATTGAAATATTGATTAATATAATTTATACAAATCATAAGTCAGCTGCATTCTATTCTTTTATTATTACTATATCTGCATCCGTTACGTGGGAATCTTATATGGAACCCACTTCAATTCCCCATAGTTAAAGAAAATTTATTTTCAAACATAAATAAAAAAAATTCTTGGTTATTGCACGGTTGGTCATCTATATTTTAGGTTTTATTTTTACTTTTTCGCATGCTTTTTCAGACAGGAGCAAAATTACAGCGTTTCTATTTTGTTCTTTGCTCTCACAGACTATCTAAAACGTCATTTTCATTTTGTTTTAATTAATAGGTAGACATTACTTATAGAAAATCAATTTAATTAAGTTTTAAAGTTAATAATATACTTCGAAACATCTCTAGGACAAATATTGCATTTTAAATAAATATTGTATACATTTTTAGTATACAATGGCGGCTCGATGAGTAACGAAAGAGAAAAAGTATTAGTGTTTTAAAAATGCCTAAAATTATATGCAGAAATTAGTTTTTAATTTCAGAATAGCTTTAGTTTAGGTCACTGTCTTTAAAATAGAATTGAAATTAAGCTTCAAAGAAGGCATTTAACTTATTTAAAATGCGTTTTGGTTTGGTTTTGTTTTTTGTTTTTTAGACAGTTCAAGGTGGTACCTATTTTCGTCCATATTCTGTCAACTAAATCTTTATATAAAGAGGAAATGACAGTTGTATTTCATATTTAAAAAGAGAAAAAATAAAGTACGACACCATTTTGTATAAAATAGCAAATTTACTTCGCTGAAAACAAAACAGAAGACAAGTAAATATTTCAGTAAGTGATTTTTACAGCTATCAGTGCGAGTCAGATTCTCAAACTTACATTTATTGAACCATAACCTGTAGAAATACATTTTTTTTTTTTTTTACTAACGGTACACACATACGAACAAAATAATCACACACATGCTTACCAAGTTTAGTTCCATTTAAAATGACACCAAGACAGTTTCCAGAGTTTTGCCCTTGGGTTGAGAATGATAACGACTACTCCGGTTATTAATCAATTTTATTTTATATTTAATTTATTATTAAGCCTTTACCGGACTTAACGTAGCATCGTTAAATAATTAGTGAAGCTGTAAAATGATTATTTTTAAAATGACAGCTGAGACACTAATTCTCTATGAATGGACTCAGCAAATCAAATGATCTGTTGTTGGGTCAATCTCGAGTGAAAATCTTGTTTATGGGAATTTTAAGACTTCCACTCACTCGTAAGAAAAAATGTACTGCAAATTTTCGCTTTATTACCACACAAACTACTTTTTAATCAAACATAATCACATAGAGAGACAAAGTAAAACAATAAAAAACGAATGTACTGTTGTCAGTATCCAGTGTCTGTGTGTGGTAATGATGTAATGCTTTTCTAGCCTGACCAAATAGCCGACAAATGCGTGCGCGGAGATTTTTATGATTGCAATTTTACAAATGTGTCTGCCCCCTAGAAAAATCAACATTTGAAAACCTAATTTTATTTTATTTTTTACTAATCTATGAACACGTGCTTCTGGCACCTGATATGGATCTATAATTGTTTCAGTAAGCTTGAGGTTAGTGGCCTGTTAAAATATGTTTACATTTTAAGACGCTTCTCTTTACTGTTTTTTAAAACCTTACATTCATCCCAGAAAGTATCTTCGGCAGGACCTTATGTGTAAACTAATCTGAAATTCGCTTTTTTTACTTTTAACTCAGTAGTGAAAAAAAAATCATTTCGCCCCAATCAAAAAAAAAAAAAAATCATTTCGCCCAAATCAAAAAAAAAAAATCATTATTAAGAAGGAGAACAATTAAAGGAGATGAATCAAGGAGACAATCGTTTACGATTTACGTTGCATTTGAATTTTTGAAGATCAGAGTTGACTGTGAAAGCAAAGAGCCAGAAGAGAGTTTCACAAGTGAGAGAAGAAACTGCATAAAATTTATGGTTACATCTAGCTGCAATTTCAAAAGTAAAAGGATGAAACCTGGTTACCAATTTTGCACTGTATTTAAATTTGTAATGTCAAGGTACCATGAACATATTTATAGAAAAGGTACAGGGGAAATGCGTTATGACGGTGAGAAAGTGACTGAAACCGAGATGCCAGGCCAGGGCCAATAAAATTGCAGATTCTTTGGATTTGCCAAGAATCTCTAGATACATAGCAAAAGCACAAACCAAATGTGACAGCAATATTCAATGCAGAGACGAATAGCAGCGACTTTTCATTTCGACAGTACCAGTTTGAGTGTTTTCGAGTTGCTGCATCCCGACTGGTAGTAAGAAACCTGAACTCTTTGGTAGCTCTTAGAGAGGCTGCTCTGGTCAATACACGCAGACATCAGGTGACAACTATATCGTAAATGTTAGAAAGTACTACCTGCAAACCAATACGTGTAAGGAGTTTGATTCTCACTGGGTGGTCCGTTTTAGCTCTTTTTGTCAGATTAAGCTTAGAATATATATATATATGTACCATATCTACTGTTGAATGATAACAGACTAGGTTCGTATGCCAGTTGTTGTCTTACTTCATTCCTCACTAGGTGGTCCAGCATCAGAATGAGCAAAGTGTACTAAATGGTCATACAGTTATGGGCTCCTGTGTCAAATAGATTTCACAAGGTTTTCACACACTAAGCTTGACACTAGTTTAGTGTCTTAATAAACATAACCTCTGGCGGGGGGGGGGGTTATAAAAACAACGCGAAACTTTAAAGTAACTCCCTTCCGGTTTTCCTCTTTTTGAAGTGTGTGACATCAACTTTTCACATCGAAGCAAAAAAGGGTTGTGTTGAACACTTTACACAAAAACACACCTACACAGGTTAAGTCAAACTCACGTACATTCATTAACAATTTTCGTTGTGTATGCAATTTACTTCTAAGAAAAATTCTTAAACTTTCCTTTTGTTATTTGATTAAATAAATTTTATCTTGCATTGCAAATCAATCAGTCTTTGTTATTTTGTGCATCTACCTTTTCATCACCATTATTTCATGTATTGTAAAATATTCTTGTAAGAAACTTTATACATTTATTTTTGAAGTAGTCTCAACATTTGAATTATACATACAATCTTTAGGGTGAGCCATCTTTAATCATTACGATTGAGTAGTGAGTTTGAACTTCAATAGCCCATAATTATAACTTTGGCCTCAACTAAGTTGAACTTATAAATAACTGAACGCTTACATAAGTGCGATATTTAGGAAGTTTGTCTCGAAGACCGCTGCACTCAGAAGTTATTGTGACCTTGTGTTAAGTTAAACTGAACTTCACCAATATTTTATTCACCTTCCATATTGCCATACGAGTGTACAAGCTCATCATGACTTCAATCCTTGCGGGCTCCCTACTGTTTTTTTTTTGTTTGTTTTGTGCTAAAATGAAACTAACTTTAGAAAAAAATAACGAACGCCAGGGATTAGCAAGCTAGTATCATTAACCTGTGAGTTGAATGCTCACACTATGTTACCATTCCTAGTGTATTGGTGATGGCTTTCGTTGGAAGGACCGATTCCTCAGTTCATTGGGCCGTTCATTATTTATTTATTTATTTAGTTCAAGGTAGGCGTTCTGAAGAGATAGTAGGTAAGAAGACAGAAGAAACATATACATGTAGGTGGGTAGACACGTGCCTTAGATATTTACACATCTTTGGGGTGAATAACACTCTGTATGATATCATTATGAGCCTACTTGAAATATTAATAATGCTAGCATAATACCTGTCAAAAATGGATAGAATTTATTTATGCATGAATCAGAACTTCTTCCTATGATCAAATAATCTGCACAAACTGCCTCACTCCAAAATGTCGAAGATCAGCATATAGTATACAGGTATACCCCAGGTTACGTCGTTTCGAGTTGTCGTTCTCGATTATACGTCGTTTAGCAAAAAAATATATGGAAAAATAAAAATCAAGTTTAAGTCATTTTATTCGACTTTACGTCTGTCTGCCACAAATATTGAAGTCATAATGTCAAAAGAAAAGCGTTAAAAGCACATAAAATCATGTTACTGTACAATAAATAAGAATAAAAGTATATAAAATCATATTAAAATACATAGATTTACAGTAAATGTTAATATAATCATTATAAATCCTAGAGAACGAATTATGAAAACATCTGTGACTCTGTGTTGTTGTCTTCTTTAGCAGTCTTTAAGAGCTCAATATTGGCATTTTCCATGGTAGTTCCAATATCTACCGTTTGGTGTCATTGTCAGCGCCACTCGTGATTCCCGCGAAATTGAAATCCAGTTTAGTTTAGGCATACACACGGTATACGTCTGCTTATCGCCTACTCTCTCGCATTCTCATTCATTTGCGACTTTGTATTTTGTCCCACTGACTCCTAAGAAAAAATAAATACTGTAATTTTCAATGGAGAGTGCTTATTTGCGGTTTATAGTATGGTTATTTCGGCTTAGGTCGTTTTTCGACATAAATCGTGACCTCTGGAATCAATTAACGAAGTAGGGTGAGGTATACCTGTATATTCGCCCTGTCACACACACACACACACACACGGATCTATATTTCATTATTTATACAAATAGTAAGAATAAAAACTAAAATTTTAAAATATAAAATAAACTAAAGGCTCAATACCAAAATCGACCGAACCTAAATGTAATACCAAATAGGCTGCTCAGAGTTTCATGCAATGGGAATTATCAGGCGTGTTGTGATTATATATATATATATATATATATAGTTAACCTGGACTATTCCACTAAAAACATCATGGTCTCCGGTAATAGACAATACAAACTGACCTTATTAAACAAAATCAGGAGCGTTATAAAAGGGATGACATGGAAGCTATTCTTCTTTAATCCGATACATGAAAACTTACCTGAGTACGACAAAGAAACTTATGATTTCAAATCATAAAAAAAAATAAAATAAAAAACAAGCGACTGAAAAAAAGTGGTATTCTCTATGGTAAATGATTTTTAAATTTAATAACTAAACTAACGACCTACAAAACCTAAAATGCAAAGAAACATCGATAAGATGAAAAATAATCATTATTAAATCGGATAAGACTAGTAACCATTAATTACATCGACGTGGAATTAGGCAAGAAAGCCATCAATACAGAAGAATGGAAATTCTATAAAAAAGCGAACCACAGCAGAGAAAAACTATTAACCATGACGCCAAAGCAATAGCAACTGAACTAAAAATAGACGATAGAATACCAGAACTACCCAAACAACAGACATTCGTCACAAAGATCACAAGGAGAATTTTCTAAATAATCCCCAATACCGACTGCTGAATCTATCCCAAAATAACATCGATATTATCAGCAAAAACATTATGGCAAAAGCGTATGATTTATACTAAAAAAGCTTAGGTCTCAACCAGTGGCAAAATACAGCCGAAGCTATTGAATGGTTCAATAATATAAAAAGAAAAAAGAATTCACATTTTTACAGTTCGATATCTGTGACTTCTACACATCCATCACATGTTGGCCGCTATTAATTTAGCAAAGAACTACTGGCATATTTCTGACCAAGAAGTAAATATAAAAGAGACACAAAAACCGATTTTATACCATGACGGAACTCTATGGACTAAGAAAAATAACCCAGATTTTGCGTTTCCATGTGAGCACATGATTCTACGGTGGCATGTGAACTTGTTGGAATACTGTTACTATGGAGACTCAGATTTATCTCTGATATAAAAAACAAAAAAACACCCCCCCTCCAAAAAAAATTGGTGTATACAGAAACGATGGGATAATTCTCCTTCGTAAACTGAGACCAAGACAAGTGAACCGGATGAGAAAGGCCCTAGCTAAATTCTTAAACATAAACTAAACATTACCGCCAATATCAACGCTAAAGTGATCAAATTTCTAGACGTCACATTTAGGCTGAGTAAGGGCGTGTATAAGCCATACAATAAGGATTCATACAACAGCCATAAAAGGATACTCGATAATTTGTACAAATCGCTACAATATAGGTTATCGACCAACTCTAGTAACAAAGGAAATATTCGATGATAATAAAGCGCTCAAACACAGCAACCATAATATGAAATTGGAGAATGTAGAAATAAAAAACAAGAAAAATAAAAAAAATAAGCAAAAACAACGCAAATATAACACAATATGGTTCCACTCGCCATATCACAGTAATGACAAAACCAATATAGGTAGAATTTTTCCTGAATTTAATTCTCAAACACTTTGGTCATTCTCCAACACTAAAAAGAGATTTTCAACAAAAATAATATTAAGGTAAGCTATAGCTGTACTAAAAACATTAATAACTATATATCGCAGCATAACAATAATATATTAAGCAAGCACACAAACAAAACACTAAATAATCCTACTAAAAGTCAATGCAACTGCCGTAAAAACGTTTACCTGCCCATTAAATGGTAAGTGCATGACTGAAGGCATAATCTACAGAGCTAGGATCAATTCAGACGATGATGTTAAATATTACTTTGGATTCACCGAGAACAAATCGCGTTTTTACTACCATAAGATGACACTGAACAATATCAAATACAAAAACTGCGCAACACTTTCAATGTATGTTTGGCGATAAAAAATCAACCATATGAACCTAACCATTGGCTGGGATATAATTACGAAAGCTAAACCATACAATGGAAAGGGAGACATGTTTGTTGGAGAAGCTTATTATATTAAAACACTTAAATAACCCTAACTTGCTGAACGCGAGAATAGAATTGATGTTTACATGTTTCCATAAGACCAAGCACCTGCCCAAAAACATTGACCCCGATTAAAATAGATTTCAATATTTGATTTTACGAATAATATGCAACAATTAATATTCTTAGAACTCATCATTAATAACATTTCTTACATATCTATGCACACATATAATTCCATATTACCGTACTCGATTAATTTATTGTGTGTATATATAATTTCACCTTTATAAGTAAACAAACACATTAGATATATAGTGCTAACCTATTATATTTATTCCGTGAGCACTTGTTTATCAAAATAACTATGGTATTTTATGCAAAAAAGAGAGTTACCGCCCTTGATGCCTAATTTGTTTACTTAATTTCAGATTTTTCATTTAAAATAATTTTTTTTAATTCTTCGTGTTTGTAACTTAAGAATTTGAGTGATATAAATTATAAATAATTAATTATAATATTTTAGGCCACAATAATAACACAATTTTAAATCATCACCACGAGAACGTGAATATCATGACGGTCAGAATATACACAGCACCTGAAGATTGCAAGATCACACGAATCTCCGAGTTGAACTATCGACGTTGGATACTATGTATATTCACTAATATATACTTAATAGCTCTGTTACATAACATTGAGCACTGTATTTATCAAACGTGAGGAAGAAAGATATTTATGTACGTGCAAGTATATGTGCATATAGTTTTTTATCATATCCATGTATATATATATATATATATATATATATATATATATATATATATATATACATACATACATACACACACACATATAGATATAAATAAATAAATTATGTCTTGTTTCTTATTTACTCCTGTTATATATGTGGATACAATGTCGGATATTTTCCAAATTTGGTTCTCATTAAAAGTGTATTTCAGTCTGAAAATTGAAAGCTAAAAATAAATGTAACCATTCAATAATTACGAAAAATCATCTAAAACAAATGGCAGTGATTTAAAAATTCAATATATATCCACAATGTGTTCTTGATTTCAAATTTTCTGATACCACTCTGGCATAAAATATCTCCAGTTATTTCTATCCAGGGCAACTCGCTCGAAGGTAGTATGAGACACATTGATAGCTGAAATGTTTACTCTTTAACTTCTCTTTACACTCTCAAGCTGTAGTGTGTTATAGTTTTCAGGCATATTTCAAAGGTGCAGCACGTTAGAATCGCCTCCTCAGGTCGATATATATATATATATATATATATATATATATATATATATATATATATATATATATATATATATTCGCTGGGCTGGTCATGTTGCAAGGATGAGTGACAACAGAATATCTAAGGTCATTATGTATAGCCAGCTTGAGAGTGTAAAGAGAAGTTAAAGCATTAAAACATTGTGGATATATATTGAATTTTTAAATCACTGCCATTTGTTTTAAAGAAACACCCTTATCGAGTCCAATCGTCATAATTTTAATATAAAAAATATTCTAGCGCCAAATCTTGTCTTTTTAACGACAAAAGTGAATGACGTCATCGATATAAAATGCCAGTCAAATTTACCTTTTCTTCTAGATTTTCTGTAAAGAATGAAGTAGCATAAAGGAAACACTAATTTGTAAAAGCTTTACGGATTATATCATCGACGAACAAATAAATATATATTTACTAATCTTTAAGAAGATTAGAAACATTTATAAAAGCTGCGAACATAATAATATAAACATCAAAAACATCATCTTAATTAAATGTATTCAAGTTACAAAGAAGACGAAATAGCTCTTAAAAATATAGACCATATCTACATGAAACGCACAGACAATCGTTAATGTCTATTATAAAAAGTTGAAAACTTTTAATTTAGTAATCACTATTTAAATCACAGCACAATAAAATCCTCTATATGAGGACAATTTTGTTTACAAATTCACTTCCTCTACTGGAGATTGTAACTGTGAAAATAACAACAAAACAACAACTCTCACGAAGACGCACGTGTTACGATTCCGACTGGTAACTTTCCTTCCTCTAACCTATTTAGCGTCCACCGCGTTTGTGTTCTTTCTATTATCTCACTCATTAACAAGGGCTGTGTGTTGTCAGTATCGTAGACAAGGGATGTTGGGACATTTTGGAAGGAAATATTTTAAATGCAAACTTAAGTATATCGTGTAAGTGACCTCATGTGTAGAACACAGGATCTCAAAAATCAAACCTCTGTAAAAAAAAATTCTTTATGAATTCAAGTGTCCTTTTAGAGATTGCAGCTCCAATAGCAATAATCACAAATCATTATTAAATTCTTATATTTGGTCACACAAGCCACACACTTTCTCGTAAGTAAAATAACATCACTTATTGAGACTGAGTGCAATTCGTGTACACCATCAAATCCCAAAATGCAACAATCAACAGAAGACAGATATTAGTAAATAATATCAAAACACATAGAACACATACTATAAAATATTTGAAGAATACAAATGAATTTTACATGCGTTTTTTCTGGTGAGAAGTAAAGGTTGGATGTGTGACCACATTTTGTCGTTTCTACGTTGCCTCTTGGACTGTTACGATGGACTATTGTTTGAACTGTGATTTGGCTACAAGTGTTGCGGTCGAGAGACAGAAGAAATCTATTGAAGGCGTTTATTGCTTCTATAAGTTGACAGTTTTTGGGGTTTTTTTTTTTGCTTTTTTCCCTTTTCTTTACAACTACAAGTTATTTCGACACTTACTTTGTCTCTAGTAAGATGGCGGAAAGACCGTTCAATATAAAACTGATCCTCGAATTCAGTGGTGATACGAGTGGACAGTCTGTGGTTGAATGGATCGAAAAAGTGGAACTGGTCTGCGAATTATGGGAGATCACGAAGATTGAATGGATTCTTCCACTGCGATTGAAAGGTGATGCCCTTGCTGTGTATAGGCAGCTGAGCAAAGAACAGAAAAGTGACATTGAGCAAATAAAGCACGCTCTACTAACTGCGTTTGGAACTGACCGGTTCGTGGCCTATGACCAATTCCAGATGCGGCGTCTGCTATCTGGCGAGACAGTAGACGTATATTTGGCGTACCGATCGCACCGCTTCCTGAAGAATGGATGACCTGTGCCTTCGTGTCTGGATTGCCTAGTCATGTTAAGCAGATACTCCGCGCATCATCTAGAATGGGAGACATGACGCTCAACCAATTGTTGACCAGAGCCTGTGCTATCATGATCAACAAAAAAGAGGCTGATGAACCAGTGGCTGCAGTCGTTCAACCAAATGAAGCCAAAGAGGATCCGACTCCAGTCATCCGTCGCCATGGCGATGTCACCTGTTATCGGTGCTCTGGGCCGAATCATTTTGCCAAAGACTACCGCTATCAACGCGAAGTAATGCGCAGCGGGTCGGCGCGAAAGGCACTTCTGGATCTACCATGTTTCCAATGTCATAAAGTAGGCCACATTGCCTCTAAGTGTCCAGGAAATGGAATGGGGGACGCGGCGTCAGCGCCGGTCTCTTCCCCGCACCGTGCATGAAAGAGGCGCTCCCTGCCACTCACGAACGGTTCGATTTGTCGGCAGTGGAGCAGACAAAAGATGGACGAACTAACGGCCGATAGAAAGGCTCTCAGAAGCCGTGGAGTCGGAAACATCAAACTCAGTATCAACAACGGTGACCCAGTCACAGTCAATGTGTTGGTCGTGGACAGCGCGTTATTTTGTTTTGACCTGTTCCTTAGGATGAACATTATTAAGGAGCTGGGCGGCATACGCATCACAGAAGCGGGCGAAGTCAAGTTTTCTAGTCCACCCATCTGTGCTGCTTTGAGTATCAACGGGCTCGACTTTAGCGCAGAGTTCGACTAATGGACGAAGACATGGACAGCACTGTGGAAATGGTCGGAAAATAACCCACCAGAAAAGCTCCAGAACTGAGTGTCAGAGTACTCGGTGCCCGAACGCGTCAAGGAAGAAAACTAGCGCGAATTGCAGGTGTGGCTGAACAATGGATGGCTGACTCCGTATCCCGAGGAAGATCTTGGTCCTCCAAGAAGCCTCATCCCGTTCATGGCCGTGATACAGAAGCACAAGGGAAAGGTGCGCCGTGTACTAGATTATAAAGAACTGAACGAACATGTAGACACATACACGGCTCATGCTTGTGTGTGCAGAAAGGGGCCCAATGTCTCTGTGATTGATCTTCGAAAGACCTACTTGCAGGTACGCCTGCACCGGTCGCTGTGGCTATTTCAGACGGTGATCCTTAATAGGAGGAGATACTGCCAAACGCGAATGGGATTCGGACTCAATGTAGCGCCGGCCATCATGAAAGCTGTGCTATCAAAGGATGAGACAATTCGTCAAGCGACATCAGCTTACATTGACGACATCTACATCAACGAAAACTTAGTGCCCGCTGCACAGGTGAGAAAGCATTTTGCTGACTTTTGACTCGAGTGTAAGAACCCAGAACGACTGGAGGACGGTGCTCGGTTGCTCGGTTGCTCGGCTTGCAGGTCTGGGGGAGCACAACATGGAAACGTAGAAGCGAGCTCCCAGACATTCCCAGTCACATGACACAACGCAGCTTGTTCTCGTTATATGGAAAGCTGGCGGGACATTTTCCTGTGGGCGGTTGGATCTGCAATGCAACTGCATTTATTAAATGTAAGGTGACTGCTGTCACTTCCGGCTGGGATGACAAACCAAATGATGCTCTCCTTAGAGACATGATAGCAAAAGTCATTACCAGGGTGC
>OZ010578.1:133914822-133937322 GCA_963932145.1 Acanthosepion lycidas | reverse complement strand
CTCTAATCTGGCTTGCTGATTGGTCAGTTCCGACCAATCAAACCGCCTGCACGCGACCAATCTGTTTTCCCGCTCATGTGCTGGGAGCCACTTGACCAGTATAAAAGCAAAAACACGTGTGAACTTTTTAGAGAAAGGATTAGTAATTTGCATTCATCTCTCTCGCTCGTCTCAAGATGTAACCTTCGCCAACTTCTGTCTTAGTCATTGCTGACAAGAAATTTTTAAGACAATTACCAACATTCATGAACTCTGAAATCACTCCTGAACTTTTATCAACTTTAGAACTCACAATTCCAAACTTTATTCTTCTGAATTACAAGTTCAATATTACAGTAAAAGGTAAATTACTTCTTAAGAACTTTCTGTTTAAAAGACACTTAATATTAACAACTTTAATATCAACATTAACGAACAATTACAAGAAAGACATTCTGAAACCTTAAACATCATACATATTTGCCAACATAACATATACCAAATATTCTGTTTGTACATTGTTTTGAATGTTTTACTAGTTTCTAATTAAATATGTCTTGTTCGTAATATGAACTCTGGTACAAATATTTCCAAATCAAAGGGACACGACTCTGTCCTACCTTTTCTTTGTATGTTGTACACCAACCTAAATAAATCTAATTGTTACGTTTTAAAACAATTCAGTTGAATTTTGTATTTTATTTTGATGTTAGTGGAAATAGTTAATTGACACGCAACTTATTCTCAAAAAATATTACCACATAATTAACCCATCCACTACACTGTATTGCAAAATTAATTTAAATTGACTCGAAGGAGTTTTTTTTTGTTTTGAAATCGTCAAAAATCACTGATTTTAGCGTCATTTTTAGCCATCAGTGTAATTCTCTTTATTAAAAGATCTTTCAAAAATAAAATATACTTTTCTGAAACTTTATTTGAGGACTATAAGCTGATTTAAATTTTAATTAATTTGATTTGAAATAAATATTACTTTCTTTTAGTTTAAAATATCGTAGAAATGCATTTTTAACACGGAAGTTGGTGTTTATTTAAGGTGTTGACAGGTTGACAGCTCAACTGACAGTCAGAAGTTTATCTAATATTTTTTTTCTATGATGAACATATCAGTAAAAAAATTACCTGAGGAATATAACGTGAGCTTCTTTTTTATATCATTTCTTTTTAACTACCCAGTAATTTTAAACATTTAGAAAAATATTCTCCATAATCTAATTCCATAAAAAAATTCTTTGGTCATTCGTCTTAAAACATAGAGATTTTGACGATGAAACTTTTTAATTAAGTTTGGAGTATTTTTTTTCATCATGTTATTCTCATATTTAGCGAATCTGTGAACATACCTAAATAAATGTATTAACAATAAAAAACGCGTACTGGGTATGACGATAAACTACATATGGCAGTAAGGCCTCTGATCAGGTGGTTTTAAGAGCGTGGAACCAGCTCTCAATTGCTGGTACTCCCTGGTCTAACCTGACTCGGGGTGGTAGCACATGTTAGGGTCCCAGTTATGGGCAAATAATTAACCCCCAAACTGGAGTCAAAATACTATGAAAGTTTAAAGATAGGTTTTAATACTAGCAATACATTTTTGAAAAAAATATTACCGGCAGTACATTTTTTCGGGAAAAAATATTACCAGCAATACATTTTGAAAAAAAAAAAAATTACCAGCATTATACATTTTGAAAAAAAAAAAAAATATTACCAGCAATACATTTTGAAGAAAAAAAAATATTACCAGCAATAAAAATCTTATCGGCATTAAATAATCTACTGAGGTTGATATGCTGCAAACCAAACCAAACCAAACCAAACCAAACCAAACCAAATCAAACCAAACAGTAAAAAGCGACAAAAGAATAAAGAAAGAAATGAATTTTATCGTTGTATTTAGTTCAACACCATCTTCAATTGATGTATTGTAGCTGAAATAAATCACTTATTTCGGTGGTGTTGAATACAAGTCCCCTGTTTTACTGGAAAAAGAGGAAGTGCGTGTTGCCGTTCCCTAATTCAAATAGATAAAAGGGGAATAAACTGTTTTAAAATAGCGCCACTGTGTGATTATCGTCAGGGGCAGTAATCCAACAAATTTATTGAAAAATTTGTAAAATTATCTCCCGCTTTTTACTTTTTTCTTTTTTTTTTTTTTTTGCAATTAATAAATTAAAAAGGTATATATATTTTCAAGGACCCGTTTGTCATGTGGAAATTAGTTCTTAAAGGAAGAAAAGAATAATTTTAACAGCGCCAAGGGTTTTTATACCAAACAACGCATGCACTACATGCCTTAACTATTTTTCAAGGATGAATAATTTTTGTTTGAATTAATTATTGATAATTTTCAATGCATGTATAACACAAATACTAGAAAATTTTAATAATTTTATAATAATCTTTGGGGACTACCGAGAAATTTTCCGGTATTCTGGTGGGCCAGAATATATGTACGGTATTCCTTCATTTCTTAACATAAACTGTGAACAAGCGTCATTAATAGATTATTACAAACAGAGAAGAGTCTGGTTTCTGTATACAGCTGCCACGCCAATTCTACAAGCTTAAAATTGAAACTTAAAAAATATTTTGATTTTTAAACGTTATACTAATTTAATTTAAATCTATTTAACTTCTAGCATAATATAGACTTTTAACTTAAAAAATGTTTCTGAATTATTCTTTAAAAAATAAAATAGAAATTTCCATGGTGAATATAATGTTTTTAATACAATAAAATTATTTTCAAACATACTTGCACAAGGCAACTCTTAAGTTCGATATTAAGTCATACATACCCTGTTTATAGAATTGATATTATAATTATTTTCAAATGAATAAGGGGGGACTATTCTGTGATTAGCAAAATTCCAACTATGTCTCATGGATTTCTGCTATTCTCTAATCAACAGGAATCTATTGTAAAATGATTTTTGAGCAAAAATGCATACAATTTAGAAAGATTAGTTTTTGCAATAAGTTACAGAAATATTGACGCGAGAACAGAAGCAGAAATGAAAATCTGAATCATTTTGTATAAAATAAGGAGAGACGTGAAATAATGAAATAAATGCTTATGTTGTAAAAAAAGACGTCTATATAAAAACATCTAATAAAATAGCTTTCCTTTTTTAAGGTACACATCATTCTTTCACCAGTCACATGATCTAATGCAGAAATGTTTTTTTCATTTCATTTTCTCTATCAATATTCATAGGATTTTCCTTCTCAATGTTTGTAACAAATACAGAGAAATGTAGAAGAGAATGATAGCTTAAGTTAAGAAAGACACTGTCTCGGAGCTACGAGAATTCGCGTGAGTACGCAAGGGAGGAGGAGAGCGTTCGTTTTTGGAACGCGGTGCTGTGTATGACCAGAACAAGAAGATCCGGGTTGTGTCTTGGAAGTGGTCTGGAGATCAGACACCACCCGCATTGAAGAACCAGACAGCCGAGTATCCAGTAACAGGGAGGAGTATACTCGTGAACTACGAACCTGGATGGATAACGGCTGGCTACTCCCGTATCCCGAGGAAGAACTTGACCCCTCCCCGCAAGGGCTGATCCCTCTAATGGCTGTGCTGCAGGAAAACAAACAGAAGGTCCGCCCAGTCATGGATTATCGGGAGCTCAATCAGTATCTGGACGTGCACACCGCGGATGCAGATGTTTGCGCGCAAAAATTGAGGGAGTGGCGACAGGAAGGATCGGATGTCGCTGTGTTGGATTTGCGCCGTGCCTATTTGCAGATCTACGTCGACAAATCGTTGTGGCCCTTTCAAACAGTGCAGATAGATGGGCAATGATATTTCCTCACCCATTTGGGTTTTGGGCTCAAAGTGGCACCGCTGATCATGCGATCAGTTGTGAGTGACGTGGTCGCACAAGACAAGAACATTCAGAGGGTCACGTCCTCATTCATCGATGACATATTTATCAATGAAAGTATATGCAATGAGGCACGTGTACGAGCGCATCTTCAGCAATTCTGACTGACAAGTAAGAATCCAGAGCGTTTAGAGAATGGTAACCGTGTGCTGAGATTACGTGCCCGGGAGGAGCGGAGCAAATTACAATGGAGTCGCGGGGAGGAAACTCTCATCGCTTCCTAACGTGCTCACTTATCAGAGCATCTACTTCCTGTGTGGGAAGTTGACTGGACATTTGCCAGTATGTGGCTGGTTCCGTGTCGCAACTGCATTTATAAAACGGCGCGCGAATACGGTGACGACAGGTTGGGATGATGAGGTGCGTGATCCACCCCTGACTCGGATGCTGACGGATATCATTATCAGATTGGCACGGAAGGGTCTAGTACAAGATGATTGGTGTGTTGATGAACGCAAAGTTACCGTGTGGGTTGAATCAAGTTCATTGGCCACTGGCGTCGTTGTGAAAAGCCTAGTTGAAGATGCCTGTTGCCTGCGAACATGAAGACAAACATATCAACCTGACAGAGCTCGGCACGATCGTGAGAGGCATCAACAAGGCACTGCAATGGAGAGCGACTGTGGTGCACCTGAAGACTGACTCAACGTGTGTGCATCGATGGGTTTCCGATACGCTGTCTGGAAAGTCTCGGGTGCGCATGAAGGCGGTGAGAGAAATGTTGATAAGACGTCGGCTCAGCACAATCAAGAAACTGTTGACGGAATATAAATTGACTGTCGACATAGAGCTCGTCAAATCCCATGCAAACCGATCCGATCAGCTCACTAGCGTGCCTCAACGTTGACTGGGCACAGTTTGGAAAGAAACGGAACCAGTATGGGCCGCATCTATGGAAGAGCAGGAATCAACCCACATTCAAGCTATCCATCGATCGTAGTGGGCATCTCGGTGTGAAGTGCACCTTGTATTAGGTTGGTGCAAAAATAATGTTAAAAATACGTCAAAAACCGACATTGTTTTGCACCAATCTAATACTTTGGGAGAAAGAGAGAGAGCGAGAGGTTTGCCGAGAACTGGGTCGTCGATTCCGGTGTGCCTATTAACCATCGGGAGAGATGTTCGCACCATCAAGCCTATCGCTGCTCGATCGGGATGTTCCATTATGGAGGCATTATATTGGTATAACGTGACGCCAAAAGACGACGCAACAGCTTTGTCGGCACCAGCCAACACTATATACAACTATCAAGCCCGCATAAAAGGTGTCGATGTTGCACGACCAATTGAACACAGATCCTCGAGTCTACAGAGCGGGAGATGCCGTTTGGGTAAAGACCCCACACGGTCGATGTTCGATGCAATTCAAAAATGGAACAGTAACAGAGATCTGCTTCATCGGAAGATGGCGGCAGTGATAAGTCATCTGAAAGCGACTCAAATTAGCCGCTGTTTTTCAACGCAGGGCCAGATAATTCACCTACGGAACCAGCGGAAACAGATACTGGAGACAACGATGATGATGCCAGTAAAGAAAAAGACCAAGTGGGCACAAATGCAGTAGAGACGGCAGAGCCCGTCCACCTTTACGCAGAAGTACTCAACGAAGGCGACCGTCATCTCCGTGTCATTTATGTGATCAGGAGATCGGGGAGGAGTGTAGAAGAGAATCATAGCTCAAGTTAAGAAAGACTCCGTCTCAGAGCTACGAGAATTCGCATTACGCAAGGAAGGAGGAGAGCGTTCGTTTTTGGAACGCGGTGCTGCTTTTTTTCGAGTTGGCAGAGACCGGGACAGTTAGAAAACGTTTATTTGGACCAGTTACACACATACAAAAATCGGATCATTATTATCGTGTTGAGCACGAACAAAAACCACACACTAAGAAACAGAAAATATCGCTAGAACCCAAGAAAACATTGCTGAATATAAATTATCGTTGTATTAATAATAATTAATTATCGTTCCAATGTAAATTATCGTATATAGAAGTGAATGCTGCCCAGTTTCCTCGCAGAAGAAAGGGCAACAGAAATGTGGTTCTACAAGGGGGATGCTAATAATGACATGGACAGAGCATGTTAGTAACAAGTAACTTTTATTGAAAATGGAAACGAAAAAGATACTTTTACTTGGAATCAGGAAGTAAAATTTCAAGGACACGTAATGAGGAAAGACGGCTTAAAGAATTTGATACTCACAGGACATAATGAAGGCAAAAGCGACAGATGCAAAATAGCGAGTAAAAGCCCCTAACGAACTTGTGCAAATAGATGTCAGTACAAGGCTTGGAAGTAATAATAAAAAGAACAAACATTGCTAAGAATTACAAATAATGGGAAGAGGTGGAGAGCCATGATCGCCTGAAGGCACATGAAGAAGAAGAAGAAAGTAATAGCGTAAAATGTGGATATGCAAAAAAATTATGATGTCTATTCACATTAAATCACTTTTAAAACAGACAATATTTGTGAATAAAATATTAATTTTCATATTAAATTAACTACGACGACTGAAATGATTCAATTTATTCGACTAGCAATTTTAGGAAAAAAAAGAGGGAAATCGAAAAAAAAAAATAAATAAACAAGGGAAGCTACTGGAAATGTCAGAAATCAACTGAAGAAATTATTTCCCTTTAATCCTATTGCTATAAAGCCACCTCAATAGAAGCAATACTCCATGATAGAAGGCATGTTCGATTAAAACATGATGTCACCATAAGTTTTGAATGGACACCCAAAGTGGTTTGACGGTTGGCATTTGCCGCCAGTCAAAGGTCACGTAACTTATCGTATACCAGCCAATAAGTATCCACGTGCAGACAGACGATCTGCAGGCATCGAGTCGAAAAGACGCGTTTCCCATCTCTCTCTCTCTCTTCCCCATACGGCTCAAACACCTTTTATAGTCAACTTCTTTGCCTGAAACTACCTCACCAACCTTGATTCGATTAGCCCAATCTTCCGACATCCTACATAATACGAGATTCTCTTCCAAAAAAAAAAAGCAACAAGATTTTGGCACGAACTCTTCCAGAATCTCCACTTGTGAACTACAGCGATAGCGAAAGTCCAAGTTCTACGTACTTACATCCATCTCCATCGAAGGATTGTCGCACGTAAGAGAATTCATTTTTCTATCAACACTTAACCGTTCTCTTACCGTTAACTCATCGACGACAGGCAACCTAGCATCTTTTAAACAACTGCTGCTGCAGTATTAAGCGAACCTTACCTCTCATCCAAAGCAACAAGTTAAGAACTCACGAGCCTCTACACGTGGTAATTGTATTTTCTGGATCTTTCTCTCACACGAACATTTCTCTTGCAAATTATAAACTCTGTGATTCTATCCTTGTCGAACTCATGTCGGAGTTTCATAACCTACCATGTTAATCTAAGTCTCAATTATTGATTCGTCTTCTATTCTCGGCTCCTAAACTAGCAAGTGCAATTCGGTAAATATATGTCCTATAAAATACATTCATAGACAAGTTGCCTCTCTTGTTTATTCAAAAAAAAAAAAAAAAAAAAAAAAGAAAAAAAGAGAGATTTTACAATTAATCTTTCCCACGTCTCCGGCTCCTTTCCTCTTCAAGAATATTTGGCGCCATTTAGATACTTAAATACTTAGATAAGAAAACAAACAATAAATTAAATAGACTAAAATCCGTTTTTATTTTAATGATTGTCCCATAAAGTTACTATATTGGCATGTTTTTTTTTTGCAATATAAAAAGATATTCTAATTACATTAGAAAGTAAAGAAACCCATCTTCGATTTTTACCTTAGAGAAAATTATTTAAAGTTTTACATTTGTTGCTATGTTAAAGAAAATAGTGTATGTTTCATAAAATCGAAGCTTAGTTTCTTTCTTTTCTAATGGAATTAGAATATCATTTTATATTACATGTCAATATAATAACTGGAATAATCATTAAAATAAAAACGCATTTTTAATCTATTTATTGTTTTTTCTTTCTTTCTTTCTTTAAAGATGTAAGGTAGAAATCGAACCCTGGTTTGTTTTTCTTTGTCTAATATGAAAAATGATTCGGTTAATTTCAATTTTCAGTATCGTAACTTTACGGAATCAAACGTTTTTATAATAATATTGTTTGCTTATTTTTTTCTTTATTTTTATAAATTAATATTAAATAAAATTCTGAGATGAAATTCGAACCCTTGTTTCTTTTTCTTTTTTTTTAAATTGTAATTTAAAAATTATTCTTTCCTTTTAAAAATACCTACAATCATCCATTTGCAGCAGCTTTGCTTTGGTTTACTACTTGTGGTGACATCACGTTTAATCGAACAGATCTTCCATAACGGTTGTATTGATAGCATATAGTGGTCATTTTCTAAGCGTAGCGCAAGGCTGAAAATATGGACCACCTACGGAGGATTGAACTTTCTGCTCAGTCGTAATTGTTCAAGCGAGACAAGCTTGATCACCATTATCACCTAATCCTGTTGTATATGAATTTTTGGGCAGATCAAAAAAAACTATACTTTCTTTTTTCTGGCTGAAGATGATTAAAAAAAATTCATCACTGGAAGAGCAAATAAAAAAAGAAAACATGAGAAAATTTCAAAATCATCCGTGAGAAAAATAACCTCCTGTAACGTGTCGTCCAATTTGTTCTTCAGGAGAAAATTCCGTAATAAAACGCAAAAAAACAGATCATTTTAGTAATTCCTAGAATGATAACAATGGTACATTTCAAAATGCTATCTTTACTTTCTTCAGAATCCAATTGATTAGTGGTGTTAACATGTAAATGTTACGGTTTGGTGAATTAAAATAGGCTGCAGTGAATATTTTGTTCAGTTCTACAGATTTGCTTGTCATTTGCCTGACCGTAACCAGTTAGGCACGTCCCTTAAGAGGCTTGACGGCTCTGTGAATCTCTGTTCATAAGTGGGAGTAGTGGGTGGGCATCATAACTGGGTGTCGAGAGAGTTGCACTTTTAGGTTTGAACGATGAAGTAGCCAAGGCGACCTGGGTGTCACATGTAAATATTTGGGACTAGATTACTCAACCTGAACGTATTTTTAACTGGGCCTCATCTGCAAGGTTATGCACATCCTATCGCGCATATTTGGCTGTGATGCGTGTGCCTGATATACCCTTATCAGAATCGGTTTCATGATGGATGTTGTATCGGACTTTGTATATTTGTACCCTAACGTCATTTTGTTATCGTGCTACTACGTAATAATAATAATAATAATAATAATAATAATAATAATAATAATAATAATAATAATAATAATAATGATAACTGGAGGAAGAAGACGATAGTGACGAAATTGTACTTACCAGCAATGGGGCTTCCAAAGAAAGATGATATTCCTTGTGACATGATGACAAGACCAAAAGCATTTGTCAATCTTTCTATACCCAAAAGTTCCACCATAATAATTGAGCGGAGGGAAATGAAAGCAGCTGAAAATATATTTGTTAAAAAGACGACTTTTACGATGTTTGTAGCTTCAAAGGACCGAATGAAAACAAATAAATACTAATTCAGCGGCACAATACTAAAATAGAAAATATAATATTTCGGATATCCCCCTTCTCCTCGTCTCCTCCTTCCGCTCTCTAAATTTCATATATATTGGGATTCAAGTACAATGTTGTCTGTCACCAAGACTGTGTTCCCTAACAAGCGTAGAGAGTCAAGTCGGTTCAACTATTTTATTGTTAACTTTGGAGAGAAAAGAGGGATACGTGCTTTGCGTAAATTTTGGGTAGCACTCCTTATATATATATATATATATATATATATATATATATATATATATATATATATCGCTTGATAATGTAACAAATTTAAGGTTTCGAAACAGAAATTTCCGTGTCGCGATGAAAAAATATTTTTAAATATAAATATTATAATATATATGTGTGTGTGTGTGTGTGTATGTATTGCGCCCACATTCAACTAAACAGTCAGTCTTATTTAAAAAATACGAAAATTAACAGTTATTTTTTTTTTTACAATTTACGTTCCTACTGGAAACAAATGACATTTCCCAGTAACCCATATATAAACTAGAGCGTGAATTGCATTTCTCTTCGGCCGACTGAAAATAAAACTTTGCTACCCTAACCGATTGCCGATAAGATCTCTGCCGGAGATCAAGCAGTTCATATTATTTATAACATACATACATACATACATACATACATATGTATGTATGTATGTATGTATGTATGTATGTATGTATGTTACAAATATATATATATACTGGGAGGTATGGGGAGAAGAAGAAGAAGAAGACACCGTTACTGGAATCATATTATGGAGGTAGGAGAATGTAGGTAGGGGAGGGAGGAGAAGACCGATGAGCTGACCTATATCCTAATGGCCACACGGTCAAAATTTAATTCGACGGGATTTCAAGTAAATTAACGAAAACGTGAAAAAACAATCAAGCGGTAACTTTGGTAAAATGAAAGAGAGTTAATTCGGAATTATTGCTATTAAACTCGTTCATGAATCAGAGCTCAAAGTTTGGGGGAGTGTTTTTAAGGATTTCGAGTGAATTTGGATATATATATATGCGTTCTCATGCTTTTGTCCACGTTAATCATACCTACTCGTATAGCTGTCTACACTAACATACATTTAGATAGCTACATTTAAGCACATAATTATACGAAATTGACAAACAAAGGTGAGAACAAATTAAAATTATTGTTCTGTACGAATCTATAAGTACTAATTATTTCCTAGATATATATTCTTAAGTCACTTCAATGCCTAATCTAATGTGTATCTGTAAATGACCCTTTAAACACTACCTATTAAATTCTTGTATTAACGTATGTACCTTATGTTAAATATTAAGAAGACTTCTTATAGTAGTAAAATTTGATTACTCAAGATTGGATATGTTGAATCGTATATAATGATTATATTTAGGGTATAAGGCTGACCTATATACATATATATGTATGTGTCTCCTCGCGCATACCTACACCAACCCTATATTCATATGCTTATATACCCCAGCCCCCACATATATCCACATATGCATCCAAATTTAAGAACTTATTTAATTTTCCGTAAATTGTTGTTATATGATATTTAATTAACCCAGAGATTATCTAGTCGTTTATTATTGCCATAACACATTTGGTGAAGATTTTAATAGATGTAATCTATGCTTACAGGAGAAAATGAAAATCATCAAATTTGAAAACCAAAAAGATTCTCTTAAACCAAAGGAACGAACTAATTTCCGAATGCCGTCACCTCAGGATATTTGAGCTTATTTAAACTCCCATCGAACCAACATGAACTGTCATAGGAGGACATTCACCTGGGAATCTCTGTTCCTCCCCAGTTCGGACCGAACTCAATTGAACTATTATCCCTTAACAAGAAAATGAACTGGTCAATGAACCCTCACACTGTACATCTAACTTCTTCTCTCTTCTTTTTATACTTTTACCAATTTCCCATCACCAAGTCAACAATAATTCTTGATGACTATCAAGAATTTCCCCACTAAAGTTTCCCCGGTCTCTTTTCTTCGCTTGTACTATAATTATTTCCATTTCCTTTTCCCATCCTTGAGTTTATCTATTGAATTATCCTTAATATCCAATATATTTGGGTACTAAATCTTTTGCCCAGTCCCCACGGCCAACTGTCACGCTGGCATCGATATTAAACTGACCCCCACTTCTTGACCCTCGTACTACAATGAAAAAGGCGTTGCCGCAGTGTCACTGGAATTGTGCAAGTTCTCTTCTCTAAAATAAGGGGAAACGTTTACGCCAAAGTTCTGGCGCCAAAGTTAACTCCTGTGCCAGAAGAAGCAGAGACGTCGTTATTTTACATCCGTAGTTTTAGTTAATTGTTAGTTAATCAACGATGAGTATCTATGATAGAGATGCTAATAATATTAAAATATTAGGTTGGTGCAAAAATAATGTCGTTTTTTGACGTATTTTTAACGTCAAAAAACGACATTATTACGTCATTATTTTTGCACCAACCTAATAAAACATTCTAATTGTTTGTTTGTTTGTGTGTGCGTGTTTGTACGTAATTTCAACATTTCTTAAAACTCAGCGAACAGGTTTTACATTTTTGTTGAATTTGCTTACACTGATCTAATGCCCTTGCGAAAACGGGTAACTCTACTAGAACACATAATAAGAACAAAACCGGTAAGGATAAAATTAGGAAACGTATAGATGAACCCAACAAGGATGATAGTGTTCGTCATAAAAAAAATGAAATAATGAAAAGGAATAAAATTAGATTTAGAAATAACAAGGAAGGCCCAAAGACGGCATGGGTGACACGTGATGATAGAACAAACACAGAAAATGGGATTTTGAACAGTGACATTTTCGGGACTGGGGCTGCAAAGATGATGGCATTGAACGGTGCAATGGATTAATTAAAATCTCATGCTACGAAAATTAGTCTCTACAGGTTTTCAGGGATTATCATGAACGGTGATTATTTCGGGGCTAGGGCTGCAGAGATGATGACGTCTAACGATGCAATGGTTTAATTAAAATCTCATTCATGTAAATCAGTGTCTACACGCTTTTAGTTCTTATCTTGAACGTTGATTTTTTTCGGGGCTAAGGCTACAGAGATGATGGCCTTGAACTGTGAAATGTATCAATTCAACTCGGAAGCTTTCTCGAATAAAGGATGGCCGTTTATTCTGATGATATTATACAATGAGATATGGATCTCATACATCTTTTACACGCGGTGAGACTTGCGTTGTAGATTTTGACATACCTTAACCTTATGTTGATTCGCATTGAAACATTTCTTTTACTAATTCCCAATCAACATTTCCATTTCTTTCTCTTCGCCTATTAAAAGCTGACAAATGGGATCACATTCACTACACAGTAACAATAGTCTATTAGAAAAGCTCACTAATCTTTTTCTACGCGAAAAAGCGGCTTTGTTTAAGTTGAACGAAACTATAAGAGAAATAAGCAACGTGTTTTGCCAGGCTCTCAAATATTAATGGGTTAGATTTCAATTAATTCTACTGTTGAACTATATTTTAGGTGTTGTAATCTCGTATTTTTATCTAAAAATTACAATTGTCGCATGTTATAAAGCATTCTGTTGTTTTGCCGACACACGCTCGCATCTGTGAAGACCCATCCTACACTCGAAGAGTGGTGAACAGCAGTCACAGAAGGGTGTGGGTGGTGTAAACAGCTGGGCGAGTCGGGCCCTCCTGACAACACGTCGCATATCCTCTTCATGTTGACGCTTGGTCCCTAACCCGGAAAGTCCTACGCCAGGAAGACCGATTTGCAGCAACGCTTTCCCAGGTCTCAGGGTCGATGTTGGCCTGTGTCAGAGATGTCTTCAGCTGATCCTTGAAGCGTCGTCTTGAACCTCCGCTTAGCTTCTTGCCACTGGTGAGTTCAGCTGATCCTTGAAGCGTCGTCTTGAACCTCCGCTTAGCTTCTTGCCACTGGTGAGTTCAGCTGATCCTTGAAGCGTCGTCTTGAACCTCCGCTTAGCTTCTTGCCACTGGTGAGTTCAGCTGATCCTTGAAGCGTCGTCTTGAACCTCCGCTTAGCTTCTTGCCACTGGTGAGTTCAGCTGATCCTTGAAGCGTCGTCTTGAACCTCCGCTTAGCTTCTTGCCACTGGTGAGTTCTCCAAACTTGATACATGGGAATCATGTGGGACTCATTCTGGACACGTGATTTTAATAATATGAACATCAAATTTGACCCCAACCCGATTTTTTAAATCTGTTGTTTAAATTATTAAAGAATAAAATTGTACGAACAAAAACGAAAAATAAATCAAATACAAAGTCATATTTTCCTTGTTTCTAATTCGATATTCGTCGATTGGCATCGTGTAATGATTCTTATTAGAATAATTTAGGAAAAGTGTAATCTGTTTATATGACTTGATAATTCAAATTATATTGCGTTTAATTCTAAACTGTCAGCTGGTATTAAATTTTGACACCATATTTAAATAATTTTGCAATTATATTGAGAAGAAAGAATTTCTCCTTTTTAAATGATATGTCGAAAGAAAGCTAACACAGCCCGCACTGCCCAAAAATGATAAATGATATTAAAATAATTTTACAATTGCATTGCTTATAAATTCTACATGATTAATCTATGATCTTTATACGATTAACGATCATTTCGTATATAAATAAGACTTTTGCTTTTTAAATCATTAAAAGTATAAATATGCAAAGAAAGTTAGCAAAGTAAACGAAATTAAAACAATGTGTAGAAAGTTATCACGATATATATACATACATACATACATAGAAGGGGAGCAAAATCGAATTGATAAAATTGGGTGTTTGCGCATAAGGATCTGCGCACATCTTCCGGCATCTAGAAAATACAATCTTAATTTCTAACCATTCAAATGCTTTCTCGCTTCTTTTTGGTAAGATAGAAAATCAGCCTATGTGATCCAATTTGGATGCATAAAACCAGATTTTTATTCTCATTGACAGTCATCATTAAAGTAGATACCCATTCCCCATTCCCAAAGCGATAACTAATGTTTAAAACGCATTTTTAAAAATGAAAAAAATCTTGAGCTTTTATTTTATTTTTAATTTCAAGCTAGTAGATTAAATTTAATATTTTCAATAAGCAAAAGACTTTGCTGTATTTCAAACACAATTTAAATTGGTTGTAGTGATTTTTTAAATTACTAAAATCGAAATTAATAAATTGTTCTCTTTATTAAAAAATCTTTTCAAAAATAAAATACTTTTCAGAAACGTTATTTGAGAAAGATTAACTAATTTAAAGTTAATTAACTTGAATTAAAACAAATATTACTTACTTTTAGTTTAAGATATCGCAGCAAAGTATTTTTTTATTACTTGACGAATACAACGTGGGCGCCTTTTTTATATAATTTTTCGCTACCCAGTAATCTTTGAAAAAGGATGAAAATATTCTAAGTAATCTAATATTTTACTGAATTTTAGATACTTTGACTTTATAGTATTATTTACGAAGACACTTGTTGAGGAAATGTTAGAAAATCTTACTTATTATAAAACGCAGATTGTGTGTGTCTGTTCGTTTATATATATGGGATCATATTTCATACATTTTTCAACCGATTTCAACAAAACTTCACAGGATTACGTAAAATTACCTGACAGCGCCAAAAATTGGAAAAACACAATTGTTTTTGCACGAAATCAATTTGAAAGCACGGGCAAGTGTATTGCACCCGGCCGGAAGTTACTGCCGGCTACTCAAACGTCTGAAAGAGTCACCGCGGAAAACAGAACGAATGCCGTTAACTTCCGCTGACTCAGCATTTTTTTTTTCAGAGAACGATACACAAAAAGTAAACAAATGAAACCTAGACATACACAAGTCCTCCTAACTAAAAATAATAAATACACATGGTGTCCAAATGAAACCCATGTGTACAGTCAAAATGCGGAAGTTAATTTTTAGTCATCAACCAAAAGATATTGCCAACCGTCTACGATGCTAAGCGGGGCCGACATAAACACAGCCGATTTCTTCCACCAAGAGAGCGCCGTGCTCTCCCTCCTTGGAGGGGTGTACGCGCATCATTTATCATCTCTCAGTTGTGTCTCTGTCCTTGAACAGAGTGAGCTCAGGGGCTTCTCTGTCTAAGGACGGAGGGGCTACTGAGAAAATAATACTGAAGAGGTGCCCAGCCCTGGGGAACAGCTGCCTGAGGCCGCGCTCTCCCATTACACCAGAGGGAGGGATCGGTGCTCGCACCGAGGCTAGCGCAACCAACAGTTGCGGGGCTGAGGGGAATTTTTGTCCCTGCCCGAGTGTACGCGCTCGGCTCCCCACATTAATCCGACCATGTGTCACATTCTCGTGGGGGAATGAGGAAACACCGCGACGTGCTCCCCCTCTCACCTTCACCTGGCCGACCCTTGTGGAAAATAAACCTCCACATCTCAAGTGTTAATAAAAGCAAAGCATGTCAGAGTTATAAAGATTTCCTATTTGTCCCTTATCCTATCATTCTCTTACATTCCTATCTATATTTGATCTTAATTCATATCTATCTATCTATCTATCTATATATATATATATATATATATATATATATATATATATATATATATATATATATATATATAAATAAACAGATGCAAACTATGCCTGGAAAAAAAATTAAAATAATTAAGTACAAAAATACAAGCCAGTTATTGAACCAGAGAAATGAAATTATACTTAAATGTCATCATAAAAATAAGTTTATATAGTCTTAAAAATAGACATTTATTTTACATCAAACACTGAAAAATATATATTAGGTTTGTAACTATGTAAGTTTATATATGTGTATGTATATATGTATGTGTGTATGTATATATGTATGTGTATATTTTTATATGTGTGCTATACATACATATATATGTTTATAGATGTATTCAATGATTTATATATGTCATGGATATGCTTACATTATAGTTAATTTTTATTACTTTTATTACTATTATTATTATTTTAAATATATTATATATTTTTTTATTACTATTAAATGATGATGATGTTTAAATGATTAACAACATAGATTGCATTTCTGTGATTTTTATTACTGGTTGCGCAGTTAAAGTTTTATCCATAAAATTTCCCCCTACCTTCTCTTACTGCAATATTCTCAAAAAAATCTAAAGTAGGATCTGTAATGGAATCGGTACTGAATTAGCTTCTTGACTTCAGCCGCTTTCTCACAGATGTAATGTGGCTTCCCTCTGTCTTTTCTACAAATAGTTTCATGGCTACTGCACTGATGAGAATTTTTTCCCTAGTGCCCTGACTATATAAATTTGAGTGTACTACTCTAGATTGGCATCTAGGTCCCAACTTTTTACTGTTGAAATAGTTAAATGTAACCGCCCTTCTGACAGTTTCTTTCCTTGCACTTCTCCATATTGGATCTCCATTCCTCTCACTTGCTTCCCTGATAACTACAATCATCTAAAACCTACATGCAACAACAGTCACCATGTTTTGTTGCATTGATACCTGTTCTTTTTTCCTTTCTTCAATCCCCCCTACACCCACTCTTTTCTCTCATTTTCACTCTCCATAACCCCCTGTGTGATGACGGCACTTCTGACTTGCTTGGGGTGAAATGCTTACCCCCCCACAAAAAAAAACATTGAATATAAAATAATTAGGGTACTGAAAATAGCATCTACCACAATCAAAGGTAAAGCTCTCGCTACCAATAGCTAAAATAGTAAAAAAGTGCTCAATACAATATCTATCTATCTATCTATCTATCTATCTATCTATCTATCTATCTATCTATCTATATATATATATATATATATATATAAGGCAGGATGTGTGTGTGTGTGCAACGAATGCATGTCTGCAATTTTCGACGGATTTGCACCAAAATTTACATGCTCCAAGTTAGTGGGAAGGCCAAGACTGACTTTGCATTTCCCAACTCCCATCGATAGTGGAAATAATCAATTTTTTCATGCTTCTAAGGTAGTTTTCATGTAGTTTGCGGCCATTTTCTACTGGCCAGAGTGAGAACCTATAGCTGGCTGCCACGAATAGGCAGGAAGATTCTATTGGCCAGCATGAGAGCCAACAGCTGACTGACACGACTGTTAACTAGCATTTTGTTTAGTTCTTTTTTCATAACAGACTTAATGTTTAGTATAGAGCTTAGAAAATATTTGCGGTGTGAGATAGGCAAGAAGTAAGGCATGTAGCAACATCAGCACGGAAAAGGGCACTCCTTTAAAGGCAAGGAAGGGCAAAAATATTTTAAGCCAAGTGATAGTGATTGCTGTATGAGTCGTACGATTTTTGAATCAAGCACGGACAACGCCGGGCTATGCTGCTAGTTTGCAATAAATTTGAAATTTACTATAGTTACTGCTCTTATTTTCTGATAATGTCGTATATGGACATCCGTATTTACATAAATCGTGCGTTTATACACGCACACAAAAATTGATAATTCTTTTAAAATATTGCAGGTCGATGAATTGTAGTAAGTTTTTCCATTTATGATTAGTAAATATAGCTTTTACTTAAGAACAATATCAGCTAACCGCTACAAATTAATACAGAATTTTAAGATTTAAAACTTTATAAATTATTATAATTAAAGTTTTGAAAGAAATGAAAAGAATTCTTGCAAAAATTCATTATTCATTGAAAAAAATTTTCTTAAGACAATTGTGTCCATAATATATTTGATTCATAAAAGCGATGAAAAGCTTTTAAACATTGTCTTACTTTAATTGAATTTTTTTAATTTTATGATTCAGAGTATATTTTCTGTAACTGGGAGTCGTGTTTGACAAAAAGAACTTAATTTAAATTCTCTAAAGACTTGTCCTTATAAGAAACATTTAAAAAATTTCATTCATTTGTGAATAAGTCTTGAAAGTTTCATTAAAAACCGACAATTATAAAACATCAGGATATTTCATTACTTATCAGGGCTAATCAGTTTGAACGACTGATAAATTATATCAAGTAACATTGCATTTTATCGAGTAGATTGTCAGCTGGCCTAAAATTTTGACGACATTCAAAACACGATGTTATCACCGCTTAGATAAGAAGACCAGGTTTTCATTGACGTGATATTTGCTATGAATTAAAATCTGTTTTCTTTCTTACCGCTCTTCTAATATGAGGCCATGTACTTGATATGTTTCATTAAGTGACAACAACTCTCTTCACATATATTGTTATTCGTTTCAATGACCATTTAACTTACCAATACACATGCCATAGACGAAACAGTAGGCGGACAACAGTTCATAACTGAGACAGTAAGGAACAAGAACGGTAACGGTGCCAGCCAGCAGCAAAGATATATAGTTGATCATCAGACAGTTGGCCCATTTCTGGTCACTGACCCAGCCAACGGCCACTCGGAAGACAGTGTTCGATATTCCAATTATGGAAATCAATAATGACGATTGGCGTCCACTGAATCCTAAGTGGTCGCCTAACGAAGGGAGGTAAGAGAATGGCACGAAAAAACCTGGAAAAATAAACAAACAAACAAATAAGACAATTGTTTTCAGTCATGTTGAGAAAAGTTCTGAAATTCAATATTTTGTTCGGAGGAACTCCTTTTTCATGTTCTTGATGTTGTTTCGGTCGATTAATTCTTTTCGTCTTTCGAAGTTTATTTATTTTTTATTGCAGACGATACTCATGACGAAAACTGAAGAATAGAGCAAAATTAAAACTTTGTACTAACACCATGAAGAACACGAAGAAGGAGTTCAATTGAAAGTGAAATAATATCTTAATTCATTGTAGCCATAATGCTTGTAAAGATATCGCCTCTAATCTTGGGGGGAATCATTATCGCTCCGTGAATGGTTCGGATTATTGTGATCATCATTTTATCCTTTACTTTACCATACGCCATTTTTTTTCGCATATGATGGGTTTCATAACACACTAGTTTCATACAAGAGAAACCTAGAGCGAAAGATTTACTGATCAGGCGAACAAGTTATACCAAAAGCTCACAGCAATACATGTCTAATCTTACGAGCAATGCTTGTTCATATTCTATGCAGGGTTGCTTTCTCTTTTCTTTACTGAACGACAAAGTATCCACAATGCATTGAAATCTACACTAGCCTAATTTATTTATTTATTTATTCTTTCAATTTTTCTATTCTCTAGTAATGCCCCCGCTCCAATTTGAAGAAGGCTATAGAATGGATCGGCCAAAGAAAAGAAAGGTCAAAGTTTGAACAGTTCTTTGAAGGTTTGATAGCTTTTCATTTAAATTATTGTCGGGAATTAACATAGATTGTTAAAAACTGCACAAAAAGAAAAGAAATAATTTTTAGTTTGTTTTATTTTTTGAATTTCTTTTTTTTCATCAAAAATTTCTATGTTGATAAAATGTACTCAAGACAAAAAAATACGAATAAAAAAAACAAACAAACAAACAAAAAAAACTTTGTCACCTGAGGTACATAAGCATCACAAAACTTTTTTCTCGCACTTTTTCTCCGGCTATATAATTAGGAAAATATTTACTCGAATCTATCCTCGTCTGAGACAAAGCCCCGATATACAGTATCCACTAAAAGTGAACTTATTATTATTAACATACAAGACCTCTGCTCTACGACAAGAAACTAGTCATTTACTGAAGTACTTAGTTAAGCCTGGTACAAGGTCATTGTAGCAGAGCAACCAGTTAGGATTGATTCAACTAAACTAGAAAAGTGGTCTTCGAAACAAACCTGCCAATCAATGAACCGCGATAGACACTCATCTTAGCCCAGCATCCAATGAAGACCGTAGCTTGATAGTCGCTTTACGACAGGCGCCCTTATATGTAGGTATTTAATAAGTATCTGTCTATATTTCTGAGATGAGGTATTATGAACACTATTTACATTATTCGAACTTTTGTCCTCAAGGACACAGGGCACAGTGGATAAAGGCGTTGGTTAGATCCAGTGACAGGACCCAAAGATTGTGAGTTCAATACCCGGTTAAGTCAGTGGAGAACAGGAGATAACTAATAACTGACATCCATTAAACATGGCACGTGGAACTAGAACAGTCTACCCCAGTGAGCGAAATAAAGGGTTCAGTTCGACATTCCAACCACCTGAAGAAGGTCGGAGCGTACAACGGCCGAAACGTTATAATAAATATGGCGACAAAGATGAGGAAATAGTACGAATAATGTAAATAGTGTGTTTAATAAGATTTAGTATGGTACAAGACTACAGTAGAGAGGTAACGCATATATAAAGGGTGTTTGGAAAGTTGCTGTGAACTTTTCTAATAATATTTTTTATATTTTAGATTTCACCTCTCTATGGCTTTAACAGCTGAAGAACGTATATTTCTAATCGAACATGTATTTCGCGAAGGTGGTAGATACGCAGATTTGGTGCGACAGCGTTTGCTGATAAATTTTCAAATACACCTGTTCCACATCGCAATGCATTTCGTAACCTTGTTAGTAAATTTCGGGAAATACCAAACGTAGAAAGTCAGCAAAGCTATTGGAGGAGAAACTGCTGAATATTTTTGACAGTATGTTAGCAATGTTAGTCCAGCAGCACTGTATTGGTCTTGAAACTGCTCATAAGGCGGCCAGACAAAAATTAAAACTCTTCTGATTCAATAATAATGGCGGTACAAGAACTGAAAGCCATTAATCAAGAAAAGCGACAGAAAATTTTTGTAGGCCGCATTATTTCCATAGACGTGTGGCCACCACGCTTGTCTAATCTAAATCTACCAGACTTTTACCTATGAGGAGCATCAAAATATGCATGGAGATCGTCCGCGCACACTGGATGACTTGGCAGTTGCGACAACTGCGTTCATTCAGTCTATTCCAAGCGAGCAACTGATCGCTGGGTTTAGAAACAAAATAAGAAGGATCCAAGGTTGGATTGATATTAACGGACGTCAATTTAAACGTTGTTTCTAATTTTCATTCATATTCACCTCTTGTATTCTATATTGAAACATGTCTAATAAAAAGATAAGTGCATAATGACTTTGCGAATACCATACATATATATATATATATATATATATATATATATATATATATATATATATATATATATACAGGTAAAATGAAAATAAATGGAGAATAGTTCCGCTGTCCGTAATATTTAATTTAAAATAGGGCTCAATACTGGATAGAGCTAAATATTATTTGTTTTAGGATATTAAAACAAAAACATGTTAAAAATCGCTACACAATTACAATTATGTTTCAACACTATAAATGTGTCTTCTCGGTCGATGTTTAACTACTGGCGAGTCCAGTAGTTTAGCATCGCCCAAAGAGACACATTTGTAGTGTTGAAACATAATTGTAATTGTGTAGCGATTTTTAACATGTTTTTGTTTTAATATCCTAATATATATAATATATATATCATGAAGCTTGGCACCTCGGCGTGGTGTAATGGTTAGAAAGCTTGTCTTGCTAAAACAATTACGACTGAATAACGAATTCGATCCTCAGTGAGTGCCCCATACTTTCGGCTTTGTGCCACGTCTAAGCTACGCTTAGAAAATCAATATATATATAATGAAAAAATAAATACGCAAAAATTCGCCTTTCTCTCTGCCGGGCGCCGATAGCCTAGGGGTTAGAATCTGCGGCTGATGCCAAATCGGTCGAGTTTCGGTCCCGGCTTGAAGCGATCGGATGTCTAGTCATACTGATGAGCTGTGATACAGCGAAACAGTCTTTTTGTGGATGACGATATATATATATATATATATATATATATATATATATATATATATATATATATATATATATATATATATATATATATATATATATATATATATATATATATATATATATATATATATATATATGTAGAGACAATTTAAAAATATTAATTCAACTGTCTCCCTCACTCTGTCACTCAATACATACTGTGGTATCTTGAATTCATTTTTAGTTTAATCGGGTGTCAAATATGACGCTACAGAGAAGCTAAAGTAGTTTTTATGCAATTGTTTAATTAATTAATATGTCAAATTCACTGACTTAGTGGAAGCATTTGAGAAATTGAGTCATGATTGTGC
>OZ010578.1:133732322-133909822 GCA_963932145.1 Acanthosepion lycidas | reverse complement strand
CAATAACAACATCAATTGATATCAATTTCATTCAAAGGCGCTTGACTAATGCTTAGCAAACTTGTGTCGATATCCATAGCAAGTATAGTGAGTTCGATCCTCACTTGGTGTCATAGCCATTCATGAATTGCTTCAAAATATAATGCACTCAACGTTAAATGGAGGAATTTTTTTTCAGATTTTTTTTCACCTTGCACTGAAAAAAGAGAGGATTGAGGTGAATCCCTGATTACCGAATCGTCCCAATAGGCAATTGCTAATGGAAACATTCACTTATCCAATGTACACGTGGGGTCAACACTTTAAACACGGCCTGGTACTATATCCCTTTCTGTACTTTGAGGTGTGGAGGGCCCATCCCGATTAAGCTAAGCTTTTTAGATATCATTAATTAGTGAATTATTTATTAATTAGTGAATTTAAATCTCTAATTTCATTTTCTTATTTCACGTATTCAAGGCCAAAGTTGACCTTTACAGTAGGGAAGGGGTCGATTTTGGAAGCATGGCAATGCGTCCAATTTGAAAGTTTGGGTTTAACATTATAAATAATGAGGCAAAATATTTTTTCCAAATCTTTACCGGGAGAAAACAAGTTTAAATCATGAGTTTAGGTTCAAAATTGGATCGTTAAAATTCAATTCCTGTGATCAGTGAAAGCCTCATAGCACAACCTTATAAAATTTATAAATTGAAAATAGATGCAGTTGGTTGGTTTGAGATTAAAAGGGATAATAAATTCCATAACTAACAAATGTCTACTTTAACTTGATCCAGAGAATAAAGCAACAGTCGCCCGAAATGCATAAAAAATGACAGTACAATACTTTCGCTTTGTTTCCAGAAAATATTCTTTTCTCAAATGTTGAAGTCAGATAAATTGGAGATGAAGGAAGAGATTATAAAATAATTTTTCTATTTGAAAAGTAAACATTTATTCATACTTAATTACTTATGTCAATTTATAAGACTAATTTTACAATTTCATTCAAATTACACCGCATAACCAAATATAGGTAAATTTTCAAATTAAAATATTTTTTGTTTCAAAAGTACCGAGTCACCAAAGGAGAGATTTAAAAAACTACATTCATCAACTCTGAAGTGATACACTGTTCACTTTTAAGCATTTCACTTTTGTCTCTTTTTTTAATTAATTATGAACTAACAAATGGTATAAGATTTTATTCATTGATTAGCCTTTTTTAATCTTTTACAAATTTTTAGTTTTCACTTATCGAATATAGTATATATATATATATATATATATATATATATATATATATATATATATATATATATATATATATATATATATATATATTGCTTGATTCGTAATTAGAATTGTGTTTTGAATATATTTTCTATTCAAGGTATCTAATACGAAAACATCAACTTTATTTGGATTTTTTCTTGTAACAGTAAAATTTTGAAGTCGGTCTGTGGAAATTAGGTATTTCTGTACATTTTTTCAGACGATATTTAAACCTAAAAAAATGATAAATAGCTATGAATCTAATTTTTATTCTATCAAATCCCTGTTTTTGCATTGTGTGCAATGTTGATTTTCTAAAAGAAAGTAAAAAATAAATCTGTCCTAATGTACAGATCAAGAACAGAAGAAAGAGAATTCATCAGAGCGTAATCAGTATCGCCGTAAAGCAGGTATTAGCCAAATCAGTGTGCTGAAGAAAAAAAAAAAAAAAAAAAGAGACAAAGCGCGCATTAAAAAAGGGGGACGTTATGTAATGAATGTTTGGTTCTCAACAGATAAAGTAGTAAATATTTTAATTAACCTCATTTGACACTTAATAAATATTCAAAACTAAAGTACTTTTTACGATAACGAATTAAAATAATTAACGGATGAAGATTATTGTTTCCTTTTGAACGTCAAAGGTAATATCTACATTTAAATAGAAAACTGCAGAGAGTTGGCAGTAACTTTCGTGATATTTTTACATGAGACATTCAGATTTCAAACACTCCACTATTCGCAATTAGTATTCGTCATTAATGACAGAGCATTTGATTTCAACGAAAGCTTTTTTTTCTTCTTCGCTTGCCCTTAAAGCGATTAGATTAAACACAACGTTAGATATCAGGAAAATATGAATTAAGAAAAATACAACATTTACGAAAATAAGCTTTTTTTGGCTCTTTTAAATCAAAGGAAAAAGTATAAGTTACGTGACATGCGTGATACACGCTTATGCGATCATGTATTTTTCGATACATGACTGACGAAGTAGATTTTTTTTCCACAGTAGGTTGCCATTTCCTTCTGTAGTAGACCAGTTACCAGCCAAGGTTATAGAATCCTGTCTGTCCTGCTATTTAACCATAGCTTGGGGGGGAGGGGGTTGAAGAAGTGGATTCATACCTTTCCCGAGGGTATTAGCACGTAAGCGAATATAATGGATTCGACTGGAATTCGAACTCGGTTCTACCGATTCCTCAATCCGAGCCGCTATCCATTACTCCACCGCCCCTCCGCTCCTCAAATAAATAAATAAATAAAATAAAATAAAAATAGATTACAGAAAGTATTAACAGCCAATTTTGTCCAATTTTAGGAATCAAATGTAATATCAGAAGATTTATCACGGTTATAAACATATTTTGGTACGTGTGTAATATCTTCTGAACTCATTTTAGATTTTATTTAAAAAAAACAACAACTTTTATCCCTTTCGGTTGTCAGAATAGTAATCTGCCAACTGGGTGCTTTCAATGTTGGCAATGAGTAGAACAGCATTTTAATATTAATATTTGCCAAGTCAGACAGAGTAGTTTACTAAAATACTCACTTATCCACTCTGTTTTCCATTAATCATTGTGACGAGACATTTTTGCTAAGATATCTGGTCATGTTATAAATCACAGGGAGAAACAACAGACAGCCAAAACAATTAAACAGAAGAAAAAGCGCTTATCACATTCATTTCTACCTTGGATATTTGAATCCTTAAAGTCATTGTTGTTTTTGAAATTGATGTATTAAGAGAAGACGAACTGTATTTTATTTTGGTAATTAAATTTATTAACACATTCTACCTTGGCTATTTGAAACCCTACCGCATTCTGTCTATATTATTCAATTAACATTAGAATTTGATATAAAAATGGCACCAGCAGAGTAGCCCATTGCGCCTTCGCAGTCTAACGTTGTCCACTGACATGAAGTGGAATAATTATATTGAATCAATTGTAGGTCTGCTGCTAGGAAAGTTGGTTCACTGTGTTGCGCTAGACAATCTTTCTCGATAGAATCTATCTTGCACATTTATAAATCTACCATTCATAAGTGCAGTGAACATTTCTGTCGCATCTGGTCCGGTGCTTCTGCTATGTATATAAAGATTCCTGACCTGTTGTCGGTCCTGACCTGGCATATCGGCTTCCGTCACTTTCCCACCGTCGAAACATAGCCTCCCTCTGTCGTTTCAATAAATATTTTCATGGTAATTGTTCTGATGTGATTTCCTTTTTGATATCTCGACTTAACGAATTTAAACGCAGTACTAGATTAGCAGCTCGTTGAGATTGGTAGATGGAACCGTAAGTTCTATTCTAACTATTTCTTCTCTCATACATTTAAATTTTTGAACATCCTAGTTGGCAGGAAAGCGGCAACCCGGAAAAAACTTCCACAGGTACTCTTTTTCGAGTTCTTGCTTTCCTGTCAACGACGATGTTTAAAATAATGTAAATCAGTCCCAGTCATCATCTTCTGCCTCATTGAACCCTTTTTTATTGTCCCCTTGATTCAATAACGTTTTCTCAGATTATTTTATTTCACTCTCATTAACCCATTGCGTCTTATTGGCTTTATCGCCTTACTCGGAAGGAAATGACAAAAATATTATATTGTTATGTAATTTTAGTCCTATGAATGCATTCACTTTTACATAACACGATTTAGGTTCTTTTGTTATTTTTATAATTAGAACGAACACGCTTAATAAGTTGACTTGTGCTTTATTTGATGAAATAAAATAAAATTTATTAATCTGTAAAAAGTATCCTCAGCGCTTTTAATACATCCTGTGATGTATTTGCGTGCGATCATTATTTTCTCTCCAGAAAAAAAAAATGGCGTTGAGAACAGAAAGTGTTGATGTTTTCTTAACTATTAGGTTGGTGCAAAAATAATGTCGTTTTTTGACGTATTTTTTAACGTCAAAAACGACATTATTACGTCATTATTTTTGCACCAACCTAATAAAACCCTGGGACGGACGCACATGTGAATAAGAATAAATACGCAATGCAACTTGCCACAAGAGGAACACGTTGAACATTCGCGGCTTGTAAAATACATTATTTGGGGACAAATATCAAATTTTAACTTGTACAAATATAATAAATTAAATGAACTAATACAGGTAGGCATTTGATTAGCATGACATAAGTGTACAATTTAGGAGCACCGATTGGCGTCCAAGAGAATGGTTCCGGTAATTATATTGCTAACACCCCCGAAATATTCCCTCGGTATTTATGAATCTTTTTTTTTAATCTGGTACAAGGCCATAATAGCATGAGCACTGAAATTCACTTGCAATGGCGTATGAAATTAATTTCATAACCATCGTTCTACGACAGCCACTTTATTTGATAACTGCTTCAGGCGGAGTAAAGACAGAATAAAGAGTGAACAGTCTGGTCACTGTGTCTTGATAAAAAGTATAAAACCAAAAAATAGTGGTAGCAGTGTGTGAGGATCGAACTCACCTGCAATAGCGTGTGAAAATATCGATTACTTTCACCCTACAGTAGGTACCATCAAAAGTTATCTGCTAGAATTCATAGGGAACTGAAAATATGAGAAATTCATGTTACAAACATAAAAAGTAATTGTTTTGTACTTTTATTTGATACTTACCCACAAAAAGATAACTGCCATTTAAAACGGACATGACCCATGCTGTCTGAGATGTGGTGGAGCCAAATTCATGTTTGAAGTCATTCAGAAAAACGCCAACGCTCAGGCAAATACCGTCGACAAGAACGCTGATCATGAAAGAGGAAACTGTGACTACCCATCCCCAGCCGCCATCAGGGGCCACGGACATGGCCGGTAAGTCATGGGTGGGCATTCTGACAAACTGTACCAATTACACCAATACCTGAAAGATATATGACGACTTACCAAGAGTTGTCAACTTCATTTGAGATAATTTATTAAGCTTAGCTTACTAAAGCACAAAATAGAGAAAGACTGTAACACAATAATCTTTTGAATTGGAAGAGTTTACCTGCTTAGGAAATGAGCTTTTTATATCTTGACTTTTACGCGGGATCCTATACTGGCATCTGGTACTTACATGGTGATTTTGTAAGAGTAGCTTAGATGTGGTACAAGGCCGAAAATATGGAGCATCCAGTAAACATCGAATTCACTACTCAGTTGTAATTGTTCTAGCGAGAGAATCTCATCTGGTGCTTATATGAATGCGTAACAATTTCAGTTTCACCATTTCTATTTTACAAATGTTGGTTGGATGTTTGTGTCATTCAACTTTTCTTCCACTTTTTTGTGTTCTTCTTGAATCATGAATATATTATCTTGTTTCAACATTAACCTACAATCAATTTAATCGACTTTGCAATGACAGTATAGTCAACTGACGAGTTTTACGATAAGGAGGCACCAGTCCTATGAAGGGAAAACAGTTTCCCGTTGTCTTTTGCACAATTCTAAATTCGTTGTTCTCTTAATGCTAAACTAGTTGCATTCCTAAGGCTACAATCTACCTTACTATTTTATCATAAGTAGAAGAAGAAAAGATGAATTTATGCCTTTTCCAAGGCCGTTAGTGTAAAGTGAACCCAACAGCCTCGTGTGGAACTGAAATGTTTGCCGATAATCGTTATCACTTTTCATTTAAGCGAGTTTTATTGAAGTTTTATTCATCCCACTTGACTTTCTTTAAACAAAAGCGCCGTCACTGGGGCTACGCTCCTTAAATAGGAAATGATATTCTGTCTCATTCTCTTTCCTCTTTCATAACTTTGACTATAAGATGTAGTTGCACATGGTGAAAAAGTATCCCCCACTGGGGTACTTTAATATTCAATGTCTTTTCACGTGACTTTTTGTACTGTTTCACACATGTGTCTATCATGTAGGCTTACAGACACACACACATACATACAAAAACATATTCTCTATTTTAAATGCTTAATGAAAGTAGTCTTTAAATGTATTGTTCGTTTATTGTAATTGTAAGAATTTTGTTAATATGTGCATTGTCGTTTGTTTTATATAATTTTTGTGTTACTCATTTATTACTCGGACTCACATTTGCCGAATAATGCAGACTAAAAGCATTGTTATGGGAAAATATACCAGGAGACACGTATTTTCTACATAAAAAAACATCGAGCATTCCCGCAACAATATAAGCTATAGTATTTTCAATTATCGTTGGTTATTTTTAGTTCTAATTGCTGTCAAGATGACACATCAGACATACATTGATTTTTGAAACCATGGTGGAAAAAGAAGCGAGTTGATTTTTAGACACGACAATTTTCCTTCATATTCAGCGAAGAAACTTAATGAATATTTCATGAGATGTGACTGCTTTGTTCATTCTACCTTAATCCAACTGAAAATTTGTGGAACACTATGAAGAGGAAGGTTTACATTGGAGGACGGTAATTTACCATCAAAGATGAACTTTGGAATGTTATTATGGAGTTTATGCGATTGTTTCATATGAAGAAATACTACAGCTGAAAAAATAAATCATTAGATCAACGATTTTATAACTGGTTAAGAACATAATTTTTGTATTTCACATTAACGTTGGCTTTACGATTAAAATAAAAACTGTTTCATTTTTTGTTCAAACTATTCGAGTTTGTCAACTTTGTTCACAGTCTTTAATTATAGTTTTTAATTACAATATAAATTGGAGCTTTTAATACCATAATTACTTCTACAATTTATACACGTTATATGAAATATGCTGCACATTAATATGAAATATGCTGCACATTAATAGTGCAAATATGGTGCATTGTGGCTGAGCAGACTAAAAGCATGCCGAGCGATACTGTGGTTTCCCCCACGTAAGTTTAATGCTGGACGCAATCGTCGGGCGGCCTGACGATTGCGTCCAGCATGAAAACAGCCTGACGCCTGATAAATGCGAATGTCAGTGGATTATTATGTCACATTTTTCAATCTTTACTACTACAGGCCGTAGTCTAATATATCATACCATTTTGGAATCAAGCCGACTCTTGGAGCAAATTAAAAACATTCCGAACCGGATTCGGATCCGCAATCCCGAAATTTTAAATTTCCAAGTTTTCATTACTGTGATTGTTTTCGGCGATTTTTTACGTGATTATTTGCGATTAATTTTTTGTACGATAAAAATTTTTATAACTTGGAAATAAATTTGAGAATAATTGAAATTAATTGCGAAATCCAGTGAAAGTCACCCATGAAATAATAATTGTTTGTACAGAAACTAAGGACCTACGTACATCAAATTGTCTTTAAATTAAGAGGCGGCAGAAAAATTATCACTGAAGCTTTAAACGGTAAGCTTAAATATTAATGCAATACTTAAATACAGCGATCAATTTTGAGTTCTTCTGTAGTTTATTGCTGCCTATCACATCTATCCCTCCCTACCTATTGTTAATAAGGCACAATCTAGAGCTTTCCACAGGAGTTAGCTTAAATGCAGTCCGATAGGACGGCTTTTAAGCTAGTATGTATATATATATATATATATATATATATATATATATGCAATCGTCAGACCACGTTATGGCCTGACGATTGCATCCAGCATGAAACAGATTGTCGCCTCTAAGTGTTGACTTCTATATTCACTTTTTTATTTACACACGCTCTATCTCTGATATTGAGCACTTTATCCCATAAAGCACATCTTAAAACTATATTTCTTCATATATATATATATATATATATATATATATATATATATATATATATAGATAGATAGATAGATAGATAGATATCGCCACATAGACATTTGGAAGAAATTCCCAGATCCTAGTGCTGACACAAAAAATTGAAAGCGTCGCCTTGGGTTAGATCCGAAATATTACTGACTGGATGAAATGTTAATGAAAGGAACAACCTAGATTTGCAATTAATCTCTTCTAATATCATATTAAACAAGGTTCCGCATTCAATATGGAGAACATGCATTGAAAAACTTAAATCCTGAAGGAAGATAATTGTCTATGGTCATGAATTATCGCTCTATTACGAGCCGAATATGACCATATTGTAATTGCATTGCTAATGATTATAATACACTGAAAATCATGTTGAAAAGTATTGTTTGTGGTCATGAAAGCAGTACTGAGAGAATAGCATGATTATAAGTAGAATGAAATTGCATTGCAAAGGGTTTTATTATAGTAATGCATTAAGAATAGTGAAGGAAGTAATTGTCAGAATACGTCAATTATGGATTATCAGTTATTGTTACTAATAGTAATTCACTAAGAATAACGGAGACGATACTTGTAAATGTTAGGAATACGTACAAACATTATTAACTGAATATGGTTAAAATATACAGGAGGGGGTTCCATTGGAAAAGATTTTACAATACTGATGCATTCAAAATCACAAAGAAAAGAATTGCCAGTGATCAGGAACTGATACAAACATCACTGACATAATCACTTCAGTTATGTGCCATGTGTGATACACGCTTAGGCGATCATGTATCTTTCGATACATGACTGACGAGGCAGATTTTTTCCCGCAGTAGGTCGCCATTTTTTTCTGTGGTAGACCAGTTGCCATCTGTGACACTGCGCTGTCGGCCCGTGGTCAACTCCCAGTCGTGGCGCGAAGCTGTAATGTTTCTTCCACCGGCGTTCTGGGGTTGAGTCTTAGTCGCTTCCACCAGCCTGTGTCCCGGTCGATCGGTGGTCGTACCCGGTTCGATACCAGCTCCGTCGTTCCCAGTTCACTTCCACGTCTGGTTACCGAAGTAACTGCTTCGATCTTAAGTCTAACCTACTCACGTTGCGATTTTGATCTTAGGTAAATGAGATCAATCAGGCGTCGGGCCGTAGTGTAAGTTGAGTCCAGACTGAAGGGGATATCGCACAAGCGTAAAGAAAAAGATGCAAATAAAATAAAACCCCAAGAGGTTCAAGTATGTTAAGAAATAACAAATTAACTTTATCCGTCTGTTATATACAGGAATGTGTTTTCCTCCCAGTCCGCTTTCTACAAATTGTGACACTTCTACGTTTCTTAAGCAAGTTTTGGTATCTTAAGCCAACTGGTTTAGTTCTTAGGTGCTGGCTTGGCTTCGTTCGTCAGTATAACTTGCTATTGGTAGAATAGGCCCAGTCGGAGGTAGTGGAATTTCTCGGTCAGCTTCTGCGAGGCAACACTCTGGTTCCCGCTACCCGAACTAACTCTGACTGATTGTACTGTCGAATGGCCCGAATACGTTCGTTTATATGGGTACCGACCAAAACCCGATGCGGGGCCAGACGCGGCCTGGAGTTCTCGGTAAATCTTAATTCCCAACAAGAATTCTCTTGGTTGTCAGGCGAGGAAAATTGATTACTTCCCATTTTTGGAAAATTAATCATTTTCCATTTTGTGGCGTCTCCCTCGTCTATGAGGGGAGGTCGGAAGAGAGCTGTCCTCCTAAACTCTTCCTTTCTCACATTGATATCTCATACAAATCCCTTCAGTGGGTGTTAATAACTTCTCCGTCTTTCTCATCCATTCACCTCCGCCTATCACCATTGCTACCACTTGACAAATGGCATCCCGGCCGTGCAGTTGTGGCTAAGCTGGCCTCCTTAAAATTATAACCCAGAATTTTTGTTTACAAAATTCTCCTTTTTCCCATCGGCCCAAATTTTTACGAATTCCACGTTGCCACTTGGAATCTATCAGATCTTTTGGTCACTCAGAATCCACTTAGATAACACTCTTTACCAATTCCATCAATCACTGCCAAAGTTCGCCATCTGGTCCCTTCATGAAGTTAGCTTTTACTGGAACCCTTGGCTTCTTGAGAAATTAAATTCCTTATCTCACCAAATCACAATTTTTCCACGCTATCTTTTCTCATGCCCAAAATTTTATAATCACCATATTGCTACTCAACGTCTCGGCGTCTGAAAGAGACACTTTGGTAAAGTAAACAATAACAATCCTCTCCACCCATATCTGGATAAATTTTTCTCATGCCAAAATTCCCACAAATACCATGTGGCTTTTGCCTTACCGGCACTCAAGAAAGAAAAATAAATGTTATCTTGGGAAGACAATTAACATTGATTCTCTTTACCCTGTATCGGTAATCATCTCAGGCCGAAATTTTTATGACCGCCATGTGGTCTACCCGATATCTTAATGCTTTGCCTTTTTTCTGAATTCTAATGTTTCCCTCGGCAAGGAATTTCTTTACAATAATATTAATTTGACAAAATCTCACATATGGCTTTTTCTACGGGTCCACTGTCTTTTGTGAAAAGTAACTTTTTTTTCGGAAATAAAATGAAATCTTTTTAATATCGAACGGTATATCTTTCGGGCTATCCTCTCTCCGTTTTCAGCATTTCCTTGTTTAATTTTTATGGTTAATTAGTTAGCCAATTACCATAGCTAAATAGTGTCACACATCCAAGGATATAGAACCCGGTCTGTCCTGCTATGTACCCATAGCCGGGGGAAGAAGAGGATTCATACCTTTCCTAAGGGTATTAGCACATAAGTGAATGTAATGGATTCGACTGGAATTGAAACTCTGCTCTGCGATTCCTCAATACGAACCGCTATCCATTACTATGCACTGCCAATGATTCTACAAGAATAGTACATTACAAATGTCAGGTAAAGTGACTGTCAATGGCCAGGAATTAATGCAACCATTACTGACAAAAATGGTTATTACACATAGAAGCAAAATACATTGCCAGTTTTAATATAGTAATAATTTAAAAATCATTAAGGGATTGTTAATAGTGAGGAATTCATTCAACCATTACTGACAGAAAAGGTATTTTTATGTAATATATTTGTCAGAATATAGTCAATATACGTTTTAAGAAAACGTATTGCTTATGGCTTTACTTAGCTAATATAGTAAAATACTGAATGAAAGAATTGTCTGTGAACAGAAATTCGTTCACGCATTGCGGACAGAATAGGAATATTATATGTATGTGGAAAATAAATTTCCAATTATTTTACTATAATATTATTTTTGAAATTAGGAAGAAGTAATTTTCAGTTATTTTGGAAATAATGCAAGTGTTACTGACAGGATAGGGTTATTGAATGTAAAACAAAAACGCATAAGTAATGGTTTTACTTTAATATAACATAAAAATTCACGATTTCATGCGTTCATTACGGACAGAAAAAGGCAATTACAAGAAAAATGCATTGAAATGGTTTAACGTAATAGATTGAAAATCAATAAGAAAATGATTATCAGTGATCAGTGTGATTATCTATGCAAGCATTACTAACTGATTACAGGTATTATATATATAATGTAAATTTTTGGTTAATTATTTATCATAGGAATCCATTAGAAATTATGAAGAAGGATTGTTATTGTCATGAAGCCATGTTTTTGAAATCTATATCCATTGTCCTGTTTTTGACAAAATAGGACAATAGATATGGATTTCTGAAAATGACAGATGAAATAGGACAATAATATGTATAATGTAAATACTATGTTTTACTATAAGAATGCATTGAAAATCATGATGAAAAAGATTATCATTGGTCAGAAATAAAGGAAATCATTACTAAGAGGTTAAGATTATTATATGGAGACTATTATAGGGACATTATTATTGTAGATAAATAAAAATAACATATAAAATAATAATAATTATGAAAATTGTAAATAAAATAAAATAAAACAATAACATTTAAACTTTGTTTAAAATAAGTTAAATAAAAAATAAAAATAACAAAACTCTTCCAGCATTCAACAGAAACTGTTCCTGCCGGAAATACGGATATCTCACCAAAAAACATTATATTCAGTCTCTTCACTATGAACCTTTGTACGGGCAACACGTGTCCGACTTCTCTCTGTGATATGACGTGTGCAACTTCTTCCTCTCATTACATGTACCATGAAACAAATGCAGACACGAATACACACAATAAATATAAATAAATTGTATGAAATTAAGATACAATTTAGCATGCTTTCCTGTTATTGTTGCATACTTCCTCTCTTCTGTGGAGGTCTTGGCCACTGCGCCAAATAAGCAAAATGTTGTATAGCCATCTCGTTCTGGAGAGGTCTTGGTTGATGGGGTCGATCCCATAACGTTGTATCTTTTCTCACTTGCCTTCTCCAGGTCGCTTGGTTGTTTTTTTTAGTTCGGCAATAAATGAGAACTTCAACAAAAGGTATTTTAAACTTATCTATTTTATTAAACACGTCGATGTGTACATTTTTAACTAGCCACTGGGGGCGATAGAGCGCCCCATTTAAATAACCACGTCTACTGTGTATGACGTGTAAATCAGAAATCACTTTCTATCTCTCTAGCATTCCCACGCTAGTTTTAACCAATCAGAAACGACTTCCTCTGTTTTGTCTACCAACTGACCTTAAAGGTCAACCTCAGAAGGTCTGAGCCAAAATACACTGCCACTAAAAAATACTAGTCTGAAACTATTACTTAACACTATTTCTGTACGTTTTATTTCCTGTCAAGTATGCTTTTATCTCCATGAACACGAGGCTAATTTCTGTTGCTATTATGTGAATAACTACCCATATTATTTTGATGACCAACTAACGTGCAAAAGAAAAACCAACTTATTTACCAGACTATGAATTCATTTGATAACGTTTTTGCTATAGAAATGCACTGAAAACCAGGAATGAAGACATTTTATGTAGTCGGGAATTAATGAAAGCTTATCTGACTGCATGGAGCCAATGCAATTCAATACAAACACATTTTCAATGAATAAAACATTGTAATGCATTTTTATCATGAAAATGTATTGAAGTTCAAGTTGAAAATGATTATTAGCGATAAGGAATGAATGTATGCTTTACTAACAGAATAATTTTATCAAATGTATAAATGTATTTTTGGATCTTTTCTGTTAATCCACCCCAAAATATTAATCCAACCTAAAATATTAATCCAACGCAAAATATTAATCCAACCCAAAATAAAAAGAATTTATATTTTACTAAAATTCACACCAAATTCTCCCTGGGTGAAGGCCTTCAATGGAATTCCGGTTGAGTTGACTTTTGTAATCGCCCCAAATGTGGACGACTCAGGTGCACTATCTCTAAGTACGGGGTCTACGTTTGCGCTCAACCAGAAAAAAAAACAACAAACAAACAAACAAACAAAAACAAAACACCAAAAACAAATATTTTTCTTTTTTTTTTAAATTGTAAAAAATTCCTTGCAGGTACCTCGAATATCATCGGCACTTAAGAAATGTGAATAACTCTCCCTGATTTTTGGTAATTTATAATTCCGAGGATTGGAGTTGTTGCGCTGCAAGCTAAATAAATTTTGATTTAAAATTTAAAATTTCAAAAGATTACATTATTTGGGGTGAATTAACGAAAAGATCTAGATATATTTTTCATTTTCTTAATCCCCCGAGTCATTCGTTATATATCAATATTCATTTAAGTGTCAATTATAATCTATCCATTTCTATTTACCTTTGCTTACTTAAATCTTCACTCTTCAAATAAATTAAACAAATAAATTAAACAAATAAATTAAACAAATAAATTAAACAAATAAATTAAACAGATCTTTTTGATAACTGAACTGAAAGATATTGGACCTCAGACCATGATGTGTACAACCCAACACTTTTATTTCGAGGCTCTGTTATCGTGGCTTTTGGTTATAATATATGTGTATGTGTAGGTGTGCGCGTGTGTGTGAGTAAATCTTGTGCCATTTCATAGAAAATGATTACATTTAAAATACTCATTCATTTCCTTTAGAACGACCCTCTCAGTGATGTCGCACTGATAAGATAAGTGCCGACAAAGATTATTTTTTTCAAAAGTGATTACAGCTAAGAGAAGATATTTTGCTAATGTCTTAACCTCCATTTTAATAAAAATCATTTACTTAGGACTATGTCCTTAACCTGGTCGTTATAGTCACAACATTTCGACCATTGTGCTCTCCGTTATTTTGGGTTTTTTTTTTTCGTGTTTCTCGTTGTTACTAAACTTCCAGCGTGATTTGGAAATAAAACTAGTAATAAAATAATATTAATAACGAAGAGGTGTAAAATGATGGTGTAGTAAAAGTCATACTCTATTTCAGTGGAAGGGAAAAAGGACATCAAAATAATGAAAGTACAACTTTATGTATTTAGAAGAATTAACTCACACGAGTTATGTCCCTTTGGCATACAAAACGGGATGAACGTATGTGGATGAAATACGTAAATGGTTTGGTTTGAAATTCTCGGAAAGTTTACAACTACAACAAACACTTCAAGAAGACCGGAGGTTATTATAAATGGGGCTATTTCGTGAACCCCATCACAACTCTGTATAAACTAGGGTTACCTCACCTGGTGTATTAATATATTTGTTAATAAAATATATATCTTCCACGAACCCTGTATATATGCCCAGCAAACGCATGCACCCTCCATACAATTACAGCTACAACGGACTGAAACGTTGTGACTATAAGGACAAAGTTAATGACAATAGTTTGAGTAAATCAATGTATAAAAATGTTAATTCCTCAAATCCAGAGAAAGATTACATATGATTCAATTTATGCTCATACAAGGTTTTCGTTATGTCATTTGTTGAATGAACAATTTTCAGAAAATACAAAGTCATTACCGTATTTCCTAGGCAGCAACAACACTCAAAACTAAAGGTGGCATTTTTTGAGAAAACACACACACACACACACACACACACACACACACACACAAGAATAATGGTAAAATAGAAAGTAATATTCAGCCTTTAGGTCAATTTTCCAAATTTATTTCGGATAAAAAAATTGATAGTTTCGACGACAGGAAAGATAGTGTCATAATCTAATTTAAATACAAACAGAGACACATCTAATATGCAGTTTCTAATATATAACAAATGTACACCCAGATATCATGGCATATCCACATATACAACTATATTGTATATATCCACATTTACATAGATATACAAAGGTATGCATACAAAAAATTATAATATCTATCTACATATCAAAAGGTTCGCTACTGTACGTGGGTGGGATGAAAACTTCATAGTTTTATTGTGAAGGAGTGATGCTAGAACTGTGAAATCTTGCATGCATTAATTTAAACTCTTTTTATTAATAGCTGCACTGTTTCTTTCCAAGTAAATTCACATCTGACTGTGAAAAGAAGACTTCAAAAGTAACTTGTAGCGACTTCTCTTGAAAATTAAATTTGGCATTGTGGTGATATCAAGTGCCTACAGAAAAATGGGTTTAGCCTCCCAAGGACATTCATTTTGACATGGTTGCTACATTAGGGGATGTCGCTCCAGTTTTATCAACAGTGCAAAAGTAGGCAGCTGAATTTAGGAGCGGGAGTTTCGAAGATGACCCAAGGTTTGGACGTCCAGCAACTGCTACCAACGAGGAAAATATTAATGGTGATTGGTAACAGGCAATTGACTATAAATCAAATATGCTATTAGCATATCTCATGATAGAGTTGAGAATATTCTGTACAATGAACCTGGCATGATGAAAGTTTCTGCTCGGTGGGTGCCACGTTTTCTGACACCTGACTAAAAGCGCACCAAATTGATCATATGACGGGAAAATCTGTTATTGTTTGAGGGAGGTTCAGCAGTTCTTTGAACGTTTCCTAACCGAGGATGAGTGTTGAGTTCATCACTTTGAGCCAGAGACAAAGAGACAATCTATGTAGTGGAAATATCCCCCCTTACTTGCTCTAAAGAAGGCTAAGGTGGTTTCATCGGCAGGGGAAAGAGATGGCTTCAGTTTTTTGGATGCAAAAGGAATATTGTATTTATCTTCAAAAATGCCACGCCATCAATGGAGAGTACTATGCAAACACGCTGAGGCAGTTACAAAATTCTATCAAGACCAAACGCCCAGGAAAACTGATGAAAGCGGTTTTGTTTCATCAGGCCAATGCTCCAGTACACAAGTCCTAGGTTTCAATAGTTACTGTGCATGACTGTGGATTTGAACTGGTTGATCATCCTCTCTATTCTCCTGATTTCAACCATCTGACTATCATCTGTTCCCCAACATAAAAAAAACACTTGACTGAAACCAGTATCGCAGTGATGCTGTCATATCAGCTGCTGTTCGCTTTTTTATCAATAGGATGAAGCAAGAGTAGAAAAAAAATGTAACCGTTGAAATAATATGAAATGTTCTTTAAATGATCATCGTTTGACCAATAAAATTGTTTGAAGAGTTCCCATACAATCTGATAAAGTACAAAAATTTTAGATTAGTTCAACTGAAACTGACTGAAAACATAGGTTTTACAACCACAAAGTAAATTTAAGCAACAATAAATACTAGTCTTAACTACGAACACAGCCACAATGAGCTGACTGTGTTCGATAAATAAAACACCTATAACTGTAGACACATACACACGACCCATACATCCAGTTAAAAATAAAAAATAAAATCGATAAAAGTTTCTACACACTCTGTGTCCAGAAAAGTAAACACTTGTCCGAACACAAGAATTAAATAAAAAGTTTAATCGCTGTATAATACTATGTAAGTATTAAATTAGAAGTATTGTGTTTTCTTTACCTATACTTTTTTAGAGGATGCCAGTGATAATAAACTTTCAAAAACATTCCAAAGAAAATTTTTCTTTCTGTTGAAAGATTTAAAATCTTTGTAAATGCTTGGCTTTTGCTTAAATATCGTCTAATATCTGAAAAGCCATCGTCCTTATTTTACAAGGTTTTTTTTTTTTTTTGGACAAATATTTATTCAACAAAGATGAGGATATTAGAACAGCTAGAAAGATGTCCCTTCTTTCTCTTTCTTACAGTAAAATAATATAATTAGAAAAAGGCACGAAGCCCGTCCTCCCCGTATTCTGTCCTATCGTCAGTAGTTTATTATCACTGGTATCCACTAAAAAACGTATAGGTAAAAAAAAAATACAATGCTTCTAATTTAATACTTACTTAGTATTGGCGTCATAATTAGAAATAAACGAAACAAAATTTAAAAAAGTTGAAAGAATTTTACTTCACTTCTTTTTAGTGAATAACGACAAATTGAACTCTACGACCCCAAATCTTAGAATACGTCATCACCACTTCAAACGTTTTTATTTTTCTCGAGAGAAATTTATACGAGGAAAGATTTTATCGTAACGAGTGTAATAAAAGCAACAACAACAAATAAACAAACAGATAAGAAACAAAGCAAAGGAGGAATATATTTTGATAATGGATGACTTGAATATTTTATGTGATATTCTAGACGTGTGATCGTTTCAGCGAATGTTGGACAGAAATGTAATAATGCGCATGTGTGCAGTTGGTTATTGATAGCAGCTGACAACGTAATTTATTTTTTTGTTTTATTGGCCAAGATGGGCGAATATTTCCATAAGTTGTAGTAGGGATTCTCGCTTTTTATTTTGCTATGAGGTAAATACACATGAAAAAGATAATTGAAATGCTTACACATAAACACGTAACATATGCAGACGCTCATGCGCACTCTCTCTCTCTCTCTCTCTCTCTCTCTCTCTCTCTCTCTCTCTCTCTCTCATACGTAAAGAGGTATCCTGTATACTGGTATTTATAAAACTTAGTTTAGTTTGACAAAAGTCATATCAGTGGGACACTCAGTGAATGTCACATCTTCTAGAGTAATAATAGCCTACAAGACCAGGGTTCTATCCTTCACCCTATGGTAAGTGCTCAAGGGATATTTTACACACTCACACAAGCGTGCGTTTGCGTATGGGTGTATATGTGTGCGTATGTGTGTGTATGTGACTTTGTTCATTGTCGATTGTTACGTTATAAAGAAAATCTATAAAATAAATATTAAGTCTACTAAATTTCGACAGGGGACAGGATAGACTAGCATGATTTCCCCGACTGACAAGAGGGTAAGTATGTTTTAAGAGAGTCGTTTGTCTAAAGGATCACTAAACTACTATCGACCTCGTTGGTCATAACAATAACACAAAAGTTGTGGCCAAGATACTGACACTACAAAATCACAAAGAATTTTACCAAATAATAAAAACAACACCACTTGAAAACTTTCAACAGCAAAAATGGACAGCACATGTAGCTAGAAAGAAAATAATTCTATAAACATGCTGTTAACTTTCCAGACCCCCCCCTCAAAAAAAAAAACTTGGAAGGAAACGCTATCGATACTAGAAAGAGCTATAACATTCACTGGACATGAACAAGCTAATCTCTTGATAAAGCTTTTTTAATAAAATTTCACAGAATTTATAAATTTCAACTGACGGTAACATGAAATATTCGGTTAATGAATGCCGAATATTTCCTGTATGTAAATGGCTAATTTAACCATTACTATTACCATCAGTGCAATAACACAAGGTTCCAAAGTCGATATCAAATTGTTCATGGTGGTAACCATTGCGCATCATCGCACATATGTATAAGGAGATCTAATCATGTTCCAAAACCAAGAAAATCTATACCATCCTCATCGAAAATAATAATAATGCCCGAATCTCCGATGAAAACTATAAACTGGCATAATTTCAGAAAAGACCTATGAACATCTCTTGACAAACAGCCATTTTACTAGATCAGCAAAAAGGGCAGTGAAAAAGATGTCTGGGTACTAAAAACTAACTTGTCATTGATAAAGCTACAAGCGACGACAAACGTATTGTTTGGATTGACTTTATGAAGTTTTATGGTGTAGTTCCTTATTTCTTGGCACCTAAATGCTTACAGATTCTAATGTGTAACTAAAAATGTCATTATCCTTATGCAAACCAGCATACTTTCCTGAAAGACATGCTTGCGACCAATCCCGTAGGTTTATCTGTATACGACGAATAATATGTCAGGGTGATTCCTTCTCCCGTTTACTCTTCGTGCTTGTTCTGATCCCTTGGTATTACATAGAAAATAAAAATCGAAAACATCTTGGATAAGGACAAACCGGAAAATGCTATCAACTATCTGCTTTTCATGGGCCATCTTTTCACCAAAAGGAACGGGGGAGGGGGGGGCAGATTGAGTCATTAGTACAAACTATGAAGGACGTTGGTATGGCGTTTACTGTACTGAATCGAAATGCGCTGTACTGACAATGAAGCTAGAGAAAAGAGTCGTTAGTTCAGGAACTGAATTACCATCAGGAAAACCCATCGCTCACCCAGAGGGAAACTAGACACTAATACCTTGGTATTCTGGAATCCTTGGGAGAAAGATAAAAGAAGTGAATTACAAAGACATAGACGAAAAATCTACGATTTCTTCTGAAGTCCAAGTTATAATCTTATAACTGTCATTAATAACTGGACAGTATCTGTGCTAAGATATAGTGGAGGGCAGTATCTGTGCTAAGATATAGTGGAGGCTATTGTCAGTGGTAAGATATAGTGGAGGACAGTATGTGATAAGATTATACACACGAATCTTAAAGTAAGTGGCGAAATCCCAAATCTAAAATCTATGTAAAACAAAAAAAAAACCCAAAAAAACCATCGACAACAAAAAATACAGCAAGATGGTTAGTGAAAAAGACGTTAAAAGCAAAATAGGCAAAATGTCCGAACCACGAGCAGTTTGAGATTGACCATTAAAAAGCCATTAAAACTCAATGGGATAATTCATGGGATTGGTCGACAAATGGTGACTTGAAATGCGAGACTGAAATTCTACTCGATTCGGACAAGTGCAGATTGTGTGGCATGGAGGTGGAAAATGTTACCCACATTATTACCGCTTGTGGGATGATTGATACAAGCACCAACTTGATAAAGTGGCTTCTCATTGGAATTGGTGCCGATGTAGGAAGGGGTATGGACATTAAGTATGAATAGAAATGGTACCGGAAAAGGGAAACCAGGGAAAGTGATCGAAAACGAACAAATGAAGATGCTGCAGGATTTCAAGATCCAAATAGACTGAATCCTTGAGACAATCAAATCAGACATTAACGGCGTTGACAAAAAAAAAAAAAAAAGAAGAAGAAAACAAGAAAATGCCTCTTCGTCGACGTAGCCATTTCCGGTCACCATAATATCAAAGTCAAAGGAATACATTGATCTCCGGATTGCAATTGATAGAATGTGAGTCGTTCAGGCCATTATTCTTTCAGTTATTATTGGGGCGTTGGGATCAAATTTAAATTCCTACATCGTGAAAATCGGAATAAAGTTTTCTCTTTCATCGTTTCACAAGTCAATATTGCTTAACTCGGTAAATATACTGCGAAAGGTGATCATCTGTCTGAGGTTGTACGACTTGGTAGGGACTTTACAATACATACACACAGAACAATCAAAGTTAATTGCCTAGACATCGTTATGAGATACCGCAGACAAGAAAGTACCTTCTTATTGATATGGCAGTCCCTGCAGACTGCAATGTATCTTTAAGGATATTTTTAAAAAATACCAAAATACAAGGACCTTGAAATCGAAATCTCAAAAATGTGGCACATGAAAACATCGACAATTCCACTTCTAGTTGAAGTCCTCGGATTGATTGGAAAAGATTCCAATAGAATCATTGAAGGGATTCCTGGTAGCCCGTACCTTAAAGAAATACAAAAAAGTTGTTCTCACAAGTACAGCCCACACCTTACGAAGGGCTTTATCCGTGTAAAATATGCGTGATTCTTTTTTTAATTGTTCAATGGAAAATGTCATGAAGACATTTCTGACCTTCTGGTGTATACTCATTTCTTTCCGGAAAGAAATGAGTATACACCAGAAACCAAAGGATATAATAATACTACTACTACTAATAATAATAATAATAATAATAATAAAAAATCTCCTGTTTCTACATGAGTCACTGCACTTGTGTCTTCTGGTCTTAACTGATTGCAGGTGTTAACATATACATGCTTTACCCTGGTGAATTATGACAGGCTACAGTAAATATCCTGTTCAAATACCTGACCCTAACCAGTTGGACGTGGCCTCTAGGGGATGACGTACTGTGCATCTCTGTTTATGCGCAGGATGCAGGAGTAGTGAGGGCGCATCATGGCCGGCTGTGAAGAAAAATTGTTTTAAAGGTTTGAAGTTTGAGTTAACCAAGTCACATCTCAATATTTGGGAACACCCTCAACCGGAGAGGCTCTGAGCAGAATGGATTGTCCAACTTGAAGGTTTTTCTCACTGGGACCCACCTGCAAGTATAATTATCATTATTTTTTTAATTAAAAAAACTTGTCACCATACCACGCACATTTGACTGTGATACATCTTTATGGTATATCATATTAGACTGAGTGTCATGATGGTTATATTGGGTTCGTAGAAATCCGGAGACGTACTAGGATGGCCAAAGAGGCATTCCAAAAGCTAAGCAGAGTATTAAGAGACAGGAAAACTTCGAAACAGAGAAATGAGTACTGAACTGTTACGTGATATCTATCCTCCTATATGGCAGTGAATGCTGGACAATTTCCTCCAAGATGAAGAAGAGACTTGAAGCATCAGAAATGTGATTCTACAGAAAGATGCTGAGGACACCATAGATCGAACATTTGAGCAACGACGAGGTTTTAAAGGAAACGGAAACAAAAAGTGAACTTATACTTAACATCAGGAAGAAGCAGTTGAAATTTCTGGGGCACGTAATGTGGAAAGAGAGCTTGGAAAATCTGATACTCACAGGACATACTGAGGGACAGAGGTAAGTAACGTGTAATATACTTGATGAGCTTCAGTAAATGAATGGTAGAACAGAGTTTGGGAGAAATAACAAAAAGACAAAACTTATTAAGAGCTACATGGGACAGGAAGATGTGGAGAGCCATGATCGCCTACGTTCTGAATGGATACAACATATAAAAGAAGATATTTCTCCCCAGTGACCCAGACAGCTGATGCGTATCCTGGTCGGAGCCAAGCAAACTAGGGGTGATGAAGTTTTAGCTCATAAATATTGCCAAAATAATTCTATTAAAGGTTGTGAAATACTCTGGCTATATCCGAGTCAATTAGAGCTGAAGAAGACATATTCACTTTGCCAGAATAAGATGATCATAAGATGTTGTTGAGTAAACAGGTCTGAGCTAGCCGAATAAGAAACGAAAAAGGCATACCTCATCCTTTTTATGAAAATAGTACGATTGCCAGATGTTGACGAGTCACTTTGTCTGAGCCACCCGAACTCGTGATGAGTAAGATTTTATTCATTTTCAGTGTGCAACACAAGCCAAGTGAAATTTTCATCACATTATGATATTCTAGACTTTCTTTTAAGACAAAAATACAAAAGGTAGATAAATTAATGTGGCTACTTAAATTGATTGGTCCGCTCGAAAAAAAAAAGGAAAACTTTGGGAGAAAAATGATCTTATTAAAAAAAATATCTTTTCAATGGTTTAAACTTGTGCTGTTTCTTTCATTTTTTTTTTTTTTTTTTTTTTTTTGAATAAACACTGTGGGATAATAATTATTTATATATGGATATATACATTAATTAATTTATTACTTGTTTAAAATATTTTCTTAAAATAAAACACATAAAACGCAGATATCAATGACATAAGCACAGTTTCCAACTTGGCATTTGTAAATAAAAACAAGTACCGGTAACTTTAAAAAGTCAGGATCGATTTGATACTGTAATTATATTATGAATGCGACCTCCTCCCACCACTTAAATTGATAAAAAAATAAATATTTTTGATTCTGGCAAATGCTGTGGTTTACGGCTATATCATGTTGAAATACCCTTTCTCGTACGATAACCGAAGTTAAGCAACGTTTAGAGTAGTCCGTAGCTACATGAGTGACCACTTGGGGATACCATGTGCGGGTAGTGTAATGGATAACGACTCGGAGTTAGAAATTGAAGAGCCGAGTTCCAATTCCTGTCGAGTTCGTTGTATTCCATTACACACAAAATACCATTGCGATAGGCATGAATCCACATTTTCTAGCCTCCGCGCCACCAGCTATGGTTTAACTAGTCGGAATTGTAACGTAAAATAGTTATTATCTCCAAAGAATTTCTTACAATCTAAAAAAATATTTTTTGGTTTCAAATAACCTCAAAAAGTTTAATAAATCAATTTCATAAATATGGTGGCTTAAGGAAGGTATAATGAGATGATAATCAACAAAAATTATTTCCTCTCGGCGGACCAGTTTATTTAATTAGATTTTAGGGGTCAGTTTGATATTTCTTGAAGGTTACCGTGTCGACAGGAACCTTAAGAAGGTCGGAGAGCACAACAGCTGAAATCTGATTACAACAGAAATGAGGACATTCGTCCGATAACAAATTATGAAAGTTATTTAGACTATTACGGACGGTTAGAAACAACATCAATTCTGTGATCACAATGCAATGATGTGAAGAGGATCGATCAGTTATGATTTCTTAAGGTTTTTAGTTAAACCTTTTTTTAACTTCTTTTTTCTTAGAAGACATAAAAAGTACATGTAAATCTCTTAGGTGTGTCAAGTGCAGCATCTTGAAGACATTATTCATTATCATGTGTATGTGTGTATGTATGTATGTACGTAAGCATACATACATATGGCTGTTTAGAAAGATGTTCAAAATATATACAGTTCTGTTATATGTAAGCTGATATTTCCAGGTCAAATTCTGGTTTACATAGTCTGCCTCATGCCTCTGCGTAGCTTAATGACATCATATCAAATTTTATTTGACAACTTCATTCCCAGATATCATGTGAATGCCCTCCAAGTTTCATATTACATACTGTGGCTGCCTGGGAAATTAAAGAAATTCTATCAAATCAAAATCAGACGCAAATGGTCGATGACATCACTTTATAAAAATCGACAAAATCTTCAAATATCTTTCTTTTGAAGATGTCTAAAAATTGAAAATGTTTATGCATTAACTAAAAATGAAATGATTAAAATGTGATCAATCTCTTCCATGACACTGATAATAGTCACGAACATAAGCTCAATTTATATTGTGTCACCAAATATTAACAATCGCTTAACGGGTCAATGTAACTATTTATTGTATTCAATTTAATTTTTTTTTTTTTTTTTACAGAAAACCAGTATTGGACTAATGGTTATAAACTAAACCATGAGACCGATACAAGTTAAAGAAGTGGTACTTACGTCACTTGTATGGGCTTGTGTTAAAAATATATATTTTTTTTACATCAATTTTTCCACGAAGAGAAGGTTTACAGTTCTTGAAAAGCAGCATTCAAAATATCGGCGTTTATTTGGACTCAAAAAGCAACGACGGTGTCGGGACGTAAGTGTCATGCAAGAATATCTGTGTTATCTTAATGAAGTTCTCTAATTTCGTTGCTGTTTTCAAGGTCACTGAACGTTTTATTTCATAAACCTGCGGCTTCTTTATATCTAGTTTAACATGTCAATGATTCTGCTGGTGAACAAAAAACCTTTTAACGAATGTAGTCTGCTTAGATCTAGTTTTAAAAAGATCATACAAAGACACCATTTTTGTCTTAAAAAACAGAAATGATAAATTTATATCTTTATATGATAAATGATAAATCTTAAATGATAAATATATATCTTTATATTTTTTCTCCAACAATAACTTTAAGGAAAAATATAACAACCAAAAGAAATTACCCTTGACTCAGTTAACGCTGAGTAAAGAAAGACTTGTAATTACAAGGTCGAAATGTTGTGATAAAAACAATAAAAATGAGAATGCTCGTCTGAATAACTCATTATATAATAATGACAGTTCGGCAAAGTTTAACCTTCATACTCGCATAAAATCCAGTCAAAAGGGTAGTTTTTCCCTTGACACCGATATTACTGCACCCCTCCACACTGTGATGAATTAATAAACGCAGAGTTAATTCCCTTGTACCTATTTATAGAGACCAATCACATTTCATTAAATCATAGTCAGAATGAATCAGGCTATGGGTTCCACAGTTTTTTCTCGTCATTCACTATTACGCATAATTATCCAGCATAGCACAACATGATAACACTAGGAAATAACAATAGGAAATGTTTATTGTTTAAAAAAAAGCTGTTTACAATTTTAATAAAAATGTTACATAGTATTTTGTTGTGAGATTATTTATTTACAAGATTAATTTTATATTTACAAGATTATAAAAACATGAACTAAGTACAATGTAATATTGACCATTTTATAAAGAATCGGGAAAACAAATAATTTTATTAAAAAATGTCAAGAAAATTTCAATAAACATTTTTCTGGTTTATTATACATTTTCTTCTCAGATTATTTTATATTACAGATTATTTTTTATTTTAATGTATTTCAATTTTCCATTTTTTTATAATCGTGATCTAGGATCAAAGTTGTCTAATCAATAGAAATACCCGGTAAAAATTCTGTAATTATTTACAAAGAAAACTTTGTCTACCCAAATTAATAGGCAGATATATACACTCAATATATCCAGTGTTTATAGTTTCGCCTAGAATATAAAATTAAAAAGGTTGATGTAAAAGAAGAGGTATTCTCAACCTATTTTAATGAATGTGGCGAGAGCAAATGAAAAAATGTACGGAAAAATACATTTTTCAAAATTTATAATTACATTTGTGTTTATTTAAATATCCTCGTTCAAAATTTTTTTTTAATGAATTTATGAATAAAAACATCTCATTATATTTATTTCTTCATAAAACAGTAAATAATAAATAATTAATTATAGTTACTTCACATATTTTTATAATTTTGTAAATTTTTATAAATTTGTGAATAAAAAAATTGTTTTCATATTTATTTCTTTATAAAATGGTAAATGATAAATATTGCATTGTAGTTGGTTCAGATATTTTTATAATCTTGTAAAAATATAAAATTAATCATGTAAATAAACAATCTAACAACTAAATTTTATATAACATTTTTGGTGTTATTAAAATTCTAAACATTGCTTTTTAAAACAATAAACATTTTTGAAGAAGTACAGTAACAGTAGTGTCAAGAGAAAATCTGTCCCTTTGACAGACCCCACCTTTTACGTATACGTAGGTTAAACATTGCCAGCAGTTTGTCGATGATCGATTATCAATTGAGGTCCATTATTATGGTCTTGTGCCAGTCTACTAAAAAAGGTTATAATGAATATAGTTTTTTGATAAATTGTAGGAATATGTTTTGGGGATAGAAAATTTAAATTTGTAAAGTAAAGAAATGTTTTTTAAAATTACATTTTTTTTCTTGGTTTATATTTTTAACAGTCATCATTTAAAGTTTTTAAACTGTTAGCATCAAAAGCCTACCTACCATACAAAGCAACGGCTAAACAAGATAATCTGGTAGACTTAATTGTTTAGTTTAAATAATACCAACTTCAATGGACGCTTTACAATTGTGGCCATGTGTAAGACGAAAATAAATGTCCACAACAAAGAAATTGCAATACACTCTTCTGAAGCCCTAAGGGTAGAGAATTGTGCGGGTTAATTTTGCAAGCTGTAAAAATAGTAAGCCCCTTAGATTGAAGATGTCTCGAGACTACACAGTTTGCCATATTTTATCCGGCTCGAACTAACTTGAAATACATATAAAATGAATAGATTACCTTTCTTGTCTAAAGTTAAGTCATTATTTTATCAATACATTTGTTAACGTTTGAAAATTTTAATTTCCCAATTGATTTTACGACTTGTCAACCCTTGTGGGATTATTGAATGTCGGATTTTCTACAGGGTGCTCAGTGAGGATCGAACTCGCTATGGAGTAGTAATGGTCAACCCGGCACAGCTAAACATTACTCCACGATGAGGTACAATTATTCCTAAGTGTAAGTACAAGTTCTTTGGAACTGGCACATCTTACTTTTGTTCTGAATCATATCAGGCCGATTACACACAGACGCGTGAGCGCGCACACCCACACAAAATCCTAAACAAAACATATTTATTTAAATTTTATTTATTAATTTATAAAACAAATTTTTTTACACAGTGCGGTCTTCGTACTGAAACGCTGTTAAAGACTATGCAACCGGATGTAATTTTTTAATTCTAACACAGGTTCTTCTTCTTCTTCTTCTTCTTCTTCTTCTATGTGCCGCGTCCATTCAGGACATAGGCGATCATGGCTCTTCACAACTTCCTATTTTGTGCAACTCTTAGCAGTTTGTCTCCCCCGTTCCGCCACACATTCACACAAACTTGTCAGATCAGTGGCTCGCTGACGTCCCCTATCTCTCTTACATTAAATATACCACATGAGGGTTAAGTTTCCCAGACCTTCCTTAATCACAAGGGAGAAAAAGAGAGAGAGAGAGAGAGAGAGAGAGAGAGAGAGAGAGAGAGAGAGAGAGAGAGAGAGACGTGGGGAGGGAGAGAGAAAAGTGGGGAATGAGATTTATTCATCTTAAATTTATGACACAAGTCTAAAATGAGGCAAATAAGTGGATGGAATGATTATGACGGACCAATCTTTCAAGTACGAAATTTTATGCGATAAAAAGTATATTTAAAAATAAAATAAAAAAACAGAGAGAGGGTTAAAGGAAGATAATCGCGGATTTGAAGTCAGAACATTATCATTGATAACTCTCTCCTTCTATCTACGGACTCTCGTTACTGTATTCTTAATAATTGGTATAATGCAAAAATATCACAATGATAAAATCATTCAATAATTATTTATAACTATTTAGACTGGGACTCATGCATGCAATTACAAGTAATCTATAATAATATTTTAAATTTTGAAGACATATTTATTTTTGGCGTATGAATTTTTTTTAAACTGTTTCTAAATCTTTGATTGTCTTTCAATCATTCCGCCTCACCTGCTATCCTCTTCCGTTGTATGGAATTGGAGTTATTTTACAACAAAAATGGGAGCCTGATATGATTATAGTTCTGTTGCTTCGTAAAATATATCGTGTACTTATGACGACAGAGTTAATAATTGTTCAAATTAAGTTACTCTTTAACCCTGAAGTTAATATGATTTGATCGTCATTGACGTGCCAAAAGTTATGAGATAGCATGTAATGTTAGGTGGTGTCATCGTATTTTGACGTCATTGAAATACTCTGACCAATATCAGACATCTGGTGAGTCAGTGTGAATACTGGCCATGTTTCTCATGGCAAGGCGATGTGAATTATTGGAATTCGAATGTGGCATGATAACGGGTGCCAGACAGATGGGAGATTCCATCTTGAATTATAGGGACATTTTGCATCCTATGATCTAATGCGCTCCATGTGTCCCGGTAATATCTGATAGAAGGTATTTTATTGCCTACCGTTGACAGCGCAGTGGCCAACACTGGCCCTTACTGATTGTGAACTGAGGAGTCTGTCTAGAATTGTCTACGGTAACAGAAAAACAACATTGACACAAATTATACCCACATTCGAATACGTTATTATCATGCTTTTGAATACGTTATTATCATGCTTTTAAATACGTTATTATCATGCTTTTGAATACGTTATTATCATGCTTTTAAATACGTGTCCACAAATTTATTATAAAAAATAAAACTGTATTAATATGAATAGACTGAAGTCAGATAAACAACGAATATTTAACATTTTCTGTACTTTATAAAATAATCTGTAACACACAAATTTTATTCGACTGAATATTTGACATATGGTTCCATTGAATCAATAAAACATACCTGTTTGCTTATTGCTCCATGAATTTTGTGATTAAGTTAGCTTGCTTTCAAAAACATCTTATCAAAAATAAAAACAAAAGTGATAAGCCTGTAGAATATTTAAGAAATCTTCATGAGTAATTAAAAACGCATTACAATAACTTCAGCATTTGAGAATTAGAAATAAATGCAAAGATGAACTCTTAAGAAGTTATCAAATTCATTAGCAAAAATGAAAAAAAACTTATTCTTTATTAGAAAAAAGTTATGAAACTCAAGCGCGCTTATATTGAGTGCGATACATTAAACCCCATCAGACGTTCTGCAAACATTACTGATAAGTGATACAAAAACAATTTATATCTAAACTTCAAACATCATTTTCATCCCAGCAGACAAGGATAACAACGTTCGCGTAATGAACTATATTTTTTATTTTGACGAAAGCAAGAAAAATACTTTTTGTAAATACTCTTACCGCTGATACAAAAGGTTCATCAAACTTTTTCAAAACTTAAATCGTACATTTAGAAAACATAATATACATACCATTGACAAATAGCTTTCTTTGTGTAACAGAAGAGACATCAGCAATGACAGGTTGTTATCAAACGTTTTTAGTACATTTAATTTCTCAATATTTTCTGTGTTTATTGTATGATCTAAGCAGACAACATCTTGTAAAGCAGACATCTATGTTTGTATTCATCTTTAACCTTTGTAATAAATACAATTAACAAAATCGACATATGTTCAGTTGATTCTTGATACAGAATACCGTTGGCTACCAAAAGGTCGACATTGCATTGCAGCTTTTTGAGAGAATGCCAGAAAACAAAGATAGGCGTCATAAATAAAAAGCCAGAAAGAATAATTTCTCTAAATTAATTCTCAAAGTTAAATGAAATTAATTAACATCTTCAAGGAAATATTATGGCACTGTCATTGCATGTAAAATGTTATTTTTTTTATTCATTGAGAAACTAAATTTGTTTAAGCATCACAAATCAAGAATTTCTTAGTTTTCTATTTTTAATCAAAAAAGAAGTTACAATTAGTGACTTTGGAAAACTATAACACTCAAAAGATGTCATGGGAAACCATTTTCTTGACATTTCTTTATCCCGTGACCCGTAGGTTCGTAGGGCATCATGCGTACTGCAACAACAGTAGAAATGGTATTTCTTGGGCAAGATAGTCTAACGGTTTTGAATTCAGAGTTTTTCCTTGTGCTAGACCGGCTGCCACCCAAGATTATAGAATCCAGTCTGTCGTGTTATTTACCCATAGCTGGGAGGAGAAGAAGAATGTAATGGGTCCGACTGGAATTCGAACTTGGCTCTCCGATTCCTCAATCCGAGCCGCTATCCATTACTCCACCGTACCCCCCTCTTTCTTGACATTATCAACCTAAAAATTGGACGCGTGATTGGAAAGCCTATTTAATGTAAATGCATTTGAAAATTTCAGAAAAGAGATTGCAATCAAAGTATTATACCTGGAGCAATGCAAATTTTAGTGAAGTTACATACGTACAGATCCCATTAAGAGTAAATTAAATGTAAATATAGTGTAACGGAAAGAGTGTGTAAACTCATCTCTCGAGTAGTTTGTAACGCTTTATTTATCATCACTCAGTTGCGTCTCTGTCTTTGGGCAGAGTGCACTCAGGGGCGACCCCTTCAAAGGACAGAGTCGCAACCGAGGAAAATTATACTGAGAGGTACCCAGCTCTGAGGTACAGCTGCCCGAGGCTGCGCCCTCTCATTTCCCCAGAGAGAGGCATCGGTGTTCACACCGAGGACAGCGCAACCGATGGTTGCTAGGGCTGCGGGCAATTTTTGTTCCTAGCCCGGGTGTACGCGCTCCGGTCCCCACCTAAAAAACTGATCTTGTGTCACAACTCGTCCTAGTCGGGGGACAGAGTAAATACTAGCGATTTGAGTTCGATCCCGGCCGAGGTTGTTATATTCACTTTCGCACAAATACGTTTGTGAAATGTGTGAATCTATGTCTTCTCCCTTTATGGGTTAAATAACAGAGCTAACTGGTCTTTCTTACCTTGAGACGACAACCAATCATAGAGATGGAAAACTCTGAATCCAAAACATCGTAAAGAGGGTGGACTCCATTAGGCTGTCTTACTCTAGATACACCACTGCTGCTATAGCTGGAGTATATGTTGTATCCTGATGGCATATAGGATGCACCCAAATCAATATTTGTTTTTCTTATATAAATGTATGATTTCATTTTATATCTTTAGATAAGCTAAAGACAATTATTACTAATTTAACTGGTCATTTTTGGACAGAAATTAATGCTGGAAAATATTTTCAAATTTGATGTTAGGTGGGCGGTAGCATATTTTAATCTCTTTAAAATATACCAACTTGGTCATTGATCAACAAATGGTTGAATAAAACTGATTTAAGGCGTGCAGTAAACAGATGCATTTCGAGTTTTAAATTTTAGGAAATCTGGTAAGCAAATTTGATTCTTTATGCGTGCAGTTGAAAATCTATAAAGATGGATATAGAAACAAAATATATAATTGCAACAGAGATATAAGTAATGTGGCTGGATATGAATACCTACACACATGCAAACACACACACACGTAGATTTTTAAACGGCGTTTACATGTGCGTGTAAAAGAGAAAATAAGAGAGAAGAGGAAAAATAGAAAAACCAAGGAAAAAGCAAAGGACAAAGAAAGAAACTTTCAATACACAACCACACTGTGAATGTCTCTAAAATGTGTAAACACTTTGTTAATAACAGGCTTGTTAGCAACAACAGTAATAATCATAAATAATATATAATAATAATGTTATTAATAATACTACTAATAATATAATAATAAAAAAAATAATAATGTATATAATAATTGACAGGTTTTTTTTCTAAATGCTGTCTAATACTTATTCCGATTAAATTTTTCAATTTGCATAAAAACACCATGTGTGTTTAGCGTTATTTACAGTATGCACAGATACTGCGCTTTGATCCTAAGCAGAGAATGGGGAAGAGAAAATTTGATGCAGAAGACGAGCACATAGTATTCTGATATTTTTACGGAAAAATGCCGATTTATACGTACGCATTATCGTCATTTTTACAGGTGCTTTGCTAATAAAATTAAAAGCCTTACGAGAAAATCTTCATCTTAGAACGGAAACACGCAATCGGACTGATAAAACGTATATACATTTTTATATTCAACTTATATGTCTGTGTGTGTGCGCGCGAACGCGTGCGTGTGTGTGTGTGTAAATATGTGTATGTATCTGTGTCTGAGAGAGAGAGAGAGAGAGAGGGAGAAAACCTTGCTGATTAACAACCTAGTCTCGTAGACCATTATACAAACAGAGTGAGATCGTTCCTTATTGGGTACTCATTACTAATGATCTTGTGTAAAACTAAGCACAGCTTACTCAATAATTATGATGGTCTGCATCGTGCTTAAAATAGTTACTTATTTTTCCATCGGTGTCAAGGGTCAGTATTCGAGTTCTGATGAAAGTCAGCATTTTGAATACTGTCTTTGAGGTATCTATATCGCCTTAATTTGGAGAATTAGAATAATACATCCATCGATTTAGCCTTGTGCCATACTTAGTAAAGTAAATATCGATAAGATAATGATGAGAAGCGCCGATAAAATAGTTTCGATCCAGGACTCGCTTATTGTGTTTTTAAAAGTATGCGAATACATAAGTAGGATGAATTGTACGGAATCCCATCGGATAAAAAAGTACCATCTTTCAGAGTTACCAGTTTGGTGCAACTGGTAACTCTGAAAGATGGTACTTTTTTATCCGATGGGATTCCGTACAAGCGGATATTAAAAGCAGTTTTATTCCAGGAATCAAGATATTGGTGTTCATCTAAGTGTATAATTAACTGTAATTATTAAAGCCATACTCTAATAATTATTATTAGATAACATTACGAATGCGAATAAAGTCTACTTACTTGTCTGAATTTTCGTTATTTTTTTTTTTTTTTTTTGGCATTCTTTTTTTCTTTTCTTTGTTTTTTTTTTTTTTTGGCACACTATTTGTGTACACGCGAATGGGCATCGTTTTATATCTGACTTCAGTGCATTTATTCTATCAACGCATAAGCACAAAGACTCTACCACTGCCATCAATACACACAGGTACACCACATACGCACATACACACACACCGCCGCCACCAACACCACCAACACCACCATCACCAGACCGCAACCGCACACATATATCACGCAAATGCACCTGTATACATGCAATGACTATCATGGTCCAGCGAATTCATTAGATAATACCCCCACCTGTATAGAGTCCGCACGTCCATATTGGCATGTGCAATAACAGCAATGCATGTCTTTTTTCATCCCCACCCGACCCCTTACGGGCGTGACGCTTTCAGGTCAAACAACCAAGAAAACCCAGAAAGGAAATGATAACATCCGTACAGACACGGCACCAGAGAAGATGGAGAAACATTCACTTACTGCTGGACAGAGGGGTAGAGTGTCTAACGGGGAGCGTCCCCAAATCAGTCCTAGACACAAATGACTAAAGCAGCTATTGTGATTTGTAAAACGAGATTTTGAATAAATTGCAGATAAGAGAGAATGATGTGTAGCAACAGCGGTAGCTAAGTAACGTTATCATTTTCAGATAATATAACTTTGCGGCCACGTGTTCAACATTTTCTTACCTTCTAAAAAAGTGAGTAAATGAGACAAGACAGAATGTTGCTTGCGTTTTAATGTAATCGCATGCATCACGTCCGTTGCACGCTACATGCAACACGGATTGCTGGTTGTTTACAAAGAGACTTCACTTTATACGCCATAACTAAAAACGGATACGTTCGCCATTTCTTGTAATTGTCTCAACGAATTACATAGCGAATGCCGACCTACTCCTAGGAGCTACAATATTCCTTTTTATTCGAAGCAAAGAAATAAAGCCACTAAAATGTAAAGGAGTTACTGGGTGTTATAGAATATGAGAGAAAAAATACTATTAAGGAGAAAGAACAATAAAAGAACAAGAATTAAGAAAATAGAAGATAACGATTGACATTGCATTTAAATATTTGAAGATCAAATTTAGCTGGAAAACAAAAAGCTGGAAAAGAGTTCCACAAGTGTAAAATGCGAGAGAAGAAACTGATAACATAGAACTTACATCTATCCATTTCAAGTGTAAAATGATGAGATATTTCCACCAATCTAATACTGTCCATAAATTCATAAATTTTACGTACCATAGAGGAAAGTTCATCAGTACAATTACCATATATATATATATATATATATATATATATATATATATATATATATATATATGTGTGCGTGTGTGTGTCTGTGTGTGTGTGTGTGTGTTTCTATATATATGATGTGGGGCCAAAGTCGGGACCACAGAAGGAAAACACGGAACACGGATTAGATGTAAGAAAGATATATTAACAACAGGCTACAAAGATAGTGTAAGCGGAGCTTACTATATGTTAGTGTCCAATACTGGTAGTCGTACGCGGCTTTCTCTGTGTCTCTGTCTAGAGTGTTGTGTCGCATACTTAATATAGATCTGGAAGAGTCTATTGTGTAGGTAGTTCCGGTCTCACAATACCCCACTTCCAAGAGTTTTCTTTTTGAAAAGGAGAGAAAAAATAAAACTGTTAATACTTTTTCCTCTTGGGATTTACGTCGAGCGGTTGAGTAAATTTCCTTTTCCTTCTTGAGCGTCGCACTTCAGAAGAGACTCGGGATATGTCGAGATCGAAGTGATCGAAAATTACGTCGATCGGCTCTTCACAGTTATTTTGTTGTATAGACTGGCAGACCTTTTTTAGAACCAAAAATTGTAATTAGAGGTTTATGGTCCGTCTGCAGTATGAACCGTCTACCATGTAGATATCTGTGAAACTTTGTCACAGCGAATATTAACCCTAGAGCCTCTTTCTCTATTTGGGAATATTGTTTCTCAGCTGGAAGTAGAGATCTTGATGCGTGAGCCCCAGCTTTTCGCGAACCATCTGGCAGTTTATGCAGAATGCAAGCACCAATGCCGTACGAGCTTGCATCACTTGCGACTATGATGTCGAGACTAGGTTCGAAATGTGTGAGGGAGAGGTCTGAAGTAAGAGTTTTCTTGACCTTCTCGAATGCGTCTTGGCATTCTGGTGTCCATGACCATGGTTTGTCCTTTTTTAAAAGTTGGTTGAGAGGCCCTCTCAAATTCTTAATGAACTCTTGGTAAAAGTTAGCTAGGCCGAGGAAGCTTTGTAACGCTTGAACGTTATCTGGGGCCGGCATGTTTCTGATCGCGTTGGCTCTTTCTGGATCCGGCCGACGACCATCTTTATTTATAATGTGCCCTAAGTATTTAATCTCTGGTAAGAAAAAGTCACACTTTGCCTCCTTAACCTTAAATCCGTATTCTTGTATCTTTTAGAATACGTTTATTATATGGTTCCGGTACTCTGTCGTAGTTTTACTAGTAACTAGTATATCATCCAAATAGGCTGTTGCGTAGTCAAGATCGCCCAGCATGGCGTCCATGACCTGCTGGAAAATTGCAGGCGCAACCTTTACTCCAAAAGACAGCCTGTTGTATTTGTACAACCCTCGATGGGTGTTTATGCAGAGCAATTTGGAACTTTCTTCTTCCATCTCTATCTGAAGGTATGCGTCCAAGAGGTCAATTTTAGAAAAAAATTTTCCACCATTGAGTTTATTGAAAATTTCTTCAGGGCTTGGGAGAGGATAGTGGTGATCTTGCAAGGCATCGTTTAACCCTGTAGAAAAATCTGCACATACTCGTATTTGATTGGACTTCTTTTTTACGTAGACCGTAGGTGCTGCCCACTCGCTGAAATCTGTTTTTGACAGAATACCTGCTTGTTCGCGTCTATCAAACTCTTTATTGATTTGCTCTAGAGCAGCGAAAGGGACATTCCGTTTCTTTTTGAATACTGGTTCTGCGCCGTCCTTCACCTTGAACTTAGCTTTAATTTTAGTACATTTCCCAAGGCCACCAGAAAAACCTGGGGAAATTGTTTGAGTTCCTTTTTGAGATTTACCAAATTGGACGTTGTACTTTGTATCTTGCGACAAAATGCACTCATTGGGCAATCCCAAAGATTGAATTTTTCTATCCAATCAGTTCCAAATAAGTTATCTGAAGTTTTCAATACGTAGGCTTTGAGCTTTTTGGTAACTCTATTTAGTGTTACTGTAAGTATTACCTCGTCTAAAATGTTAATCTTTTCGCCAGTTACGGATTTTGCTGTTTTATCCGTTTTTAATAAGGTCGGCTTGTTTAATTTTCGCCAAGTACGCCAGTTAATGGTTGAAAGATCGGAACCCGAGTCAAGCTGGAATTTAATAGACTTATTGAAAATATCCACAGTTACATATTTTCTTAAATTCCTATCGACAATATTGTCAGATTGAGCTTGCCTAATTTTATTTTGGGGTTTTCTCGTTCTGTTGGCGTACCCGCACGAAGTTAAAGTATGCCCACTTTTATTGCAATTTTTGCAATATTTTTTCTTCTTAACTGGACAGAATTTCATCCAATGCCATTTACCACAATGGTAACATGGTCCGGGCGGTTTCTTTAACCTATTTGGGTTTTGGTTACTGCTGAATTTAGGACATGAGATTTGCCTTTTGTCTTTTTGAGGGGAATAGGAGGTAGACTTACTTCTGATTTTATTAATCTGAGCCACACCTGATTTCTCGATAGTGTTTGAGTCACACTTTACAGATATTACTCTTTGACAGTCCTCTCCCAGTTTTTGGAGAGTCAATCCTTGTTCGTTCTCAAGCTTGGTCAGTACCTGTCGTCTGACTTCGGCGTCTTCTGCTGATACTAGACCTTGTGCGAAAATTAATCACTAAAAATCATCGGCAGTCAGTTCGGCTAGTTTAAAATCATTACAGAGCTTGTTTACCGATGCTGCAAACGTTAGAAAATCTTGCTGGTTGTCTTTGACTGTGTTCAGACATTTCCAACGTTTGTGGAACAATGTTGTGTTATGACCGAATAGTTCCGATAGGAGCTTAATAGTCTCTGAAAAATCCAAGTCAGTGGTTTTCTTGGGTAGTATGAAGTCTACGAACCTACTATTTTCTGTAGTTCCTAGTTTTCTCAATAGTAGACGTACCTTTTTTTTACTGGGCCATTGTTCACAGTCTACGTTTAAAATATCTTCGTAGCGCCTGTAAAAGGCCTCGAACGTTTTGTCGTTCTCTGGTACGTATTCAAAGGTTTCCATTGAATTGTAGATTGTACTCTGGGAGAATATTGTATCTTTTTCAGAGTGTGAGCCTTTTAATGCATTTACGAGTAATTCTTTAAGTTGTTTCTGTTGTAGTTCTGCATTCTGAAGCGTAATTCGTTGGAATTCCATTTGTTGTTTATGTAATTCCAAAAATAGTTGTTGTTGTCTTTCTTCTGATTTTTGTTGCTGATCCAAATTTACTTTTAGCATTTGGGCAATTACTTTTTGAAAATCTTCCATATTTAGACAGACAAAAATGACAGCGATTTTTTGTTGCTTTGAAACCCGTGTACTAAAGGGAGGTACACAAAAAATCTTGATAGCTTTTTTTTTCTTTTTGAGAAAAAAAATATGGACAGACAATTAGTTAAACTAAACTAATTATGTGTTTAGCTTTTTTGCAATTCCGTGGTTCCGTAATTTTTAACGTAATTGTATAAATTTTCACCACACTTATGTATTTTTTTTTTTTTTATAGAGGTACAAAAAGAGAAAACTCACCTCAGTGAATTTGAGGGGAGAATAATTTTATGCACAAGTTCAACTCAGTTACATAAAAATTTTTCGATAATTTTTTTCGAAAACTTGACTACCATGGTAGTACTTCTGCTCTTGTGTTGTCAGTTTGTTTTAAGAACAAACTGTTTTTTTTTTCTGTGTGTGGGTGTGTTAGAAATCGTTCTCGTATTGTTATTTGGACAGACTTTAATATTCCGTAGATGTCGAATCGCTAGTTCGTCACTCATGTTTGGTATTGGAATATATATTTTATATATATATATATGTAGACGCTGGGTGTTGCGTTTAAATCGCTAATGTATTAATACCAGCTTAATTTCTCGTTCAACACTGCTGTGGGAACGCGTGGAGTTTCTGTATTTTTCGAGTACTCTGTCGCCATTGATATGGTGAGAACGAAATTCTCGAATCTTTCTGTCGCCACTAATGTGGGACTGGTAAGGTATTGCGGTTTTCGACGTGAATGCGTTTCTCGAATCCTCGTCGCCACTGATGTGGGCCAAAGTCGGGACTACAGAAGGAAAACGGATTAGATGTAAGAAATATATATATTAACAACAGGTTACAAAGATAGTGTAAGCGGAGCTTACTATATGTTAGTGTCCAATACTGGTAGTCGTACGCGGCTGTCTCTCTGTCTCTGTCTAGAGTGTTGTGTCGCATACTTAATTTAGATCTGGAAGAGTCTATTGTGTAGGTAGTTCCGGTCTCATAATAATATATTATATATGCATGGTACTTATTGGAAAGTGCTCTATATCAGTGATAGAGCTAACATATTCAGTTGTATGGATATGAGTGTGTGGCCCTGGGTTTCAGGTTTTTGCGATTATCAAACAAACTCTTTGTCTGATGATAGCGAAAGCGAGAAGCCCGGGGTCACAAACTCATATCCATACAACTGAATATATATATATATATATATATATATATATATATATATATATGATATGATAAAAACAAATAGTAAGCATTTATTAATCTAACGTGTTTCTCTTTTATTAAAGCTTCATCAGAGAATAAGATATGGAGAATAAAGATAGTCTGGTATTTTTATTTTTGCATTGTTTGATTTTCATTCGTTAAGCTTCACCTGCATTTAACTTGTTAACTAACATTAGTATCATTTTTTGTAGCTCTCTCTATATAGCTACTTCCGCATGATATTCACATCCAAGAATACATTTTTTAAGGCCATGTCGCTTCAGGTGGTTGAAGGTGAACACGGCTCTTCATCAATCCCTCTTTTTATTTGTAAATTATCATGGTTTCTTGAAAGATATTGTGAAGTATTTGCTTATTGCTTTCCCCGCGTTTTTTTTAAATTTATAATTCTCTTTATCTTAGGCCAGTTACCCCGCTGTTTATCCTATAGGTCGGTGACGGAGAAAAGTTGGATTCATGCTTTTTCAAAACGCACTAGTGCGAAAGCGAACGGAATAGACTAGGCCTGAACTTGAACTCGTCTCGTTGATTTCACTTTCTGCGCCGATAAGTGTTACGCTACCAGCATATACTAAGAATACTATATGGGGCCCTTGTATTCGAGAACATTCATTAGGCTTAATGCACGAAAGATCCACTGTCTGATAGAATATAAATAACACGAGTAAACTCCTTTGCTTCCATGGAATTCGTGAGTTAAACTACCGTGTTGGATAGTGAAAAAATATGGGGTAAACGAAACGAACAGACTGGCATCACAAGAAAGCACTAACAATAACGAGTGAGTAACGATTACTGAAATTCCTTTGGGAAGGACACGCCTGATATGAAATTTGAAGTAATGAAAACGTGAATGAAATAAAAGGCCATGTTCGGTATTATCATGTTGCCGAATACAGATGAGAAAAAAACCTTGAGACTGAAACATTATGATAAAAACGACAAAGAAGAAACATTAAAAATACTAATTTTAACCCGTAAAAATTCCATGTTTTCCTATTTGAATTTTATGATGAATCTTAATTCTTAAGTTAATGATTGAATAAGCTCGTAGCGAGTTCTATAACAATAAAATATCAGTAGAAATTTCTCTATCATATCACTAAATATCTGAGTTTACAACTTTAACAAAATATTGCCATTACAATCATAAATATGAATGCTGATACAAATGAAAAGATTTGAAATTTCACAACTTTTTCCATTTCACTTCGCATTTCACAGCCGTTAAACGCTTTTTTCTTCCCTTCTTTCATTTTTTTTTCTCTGAAACCAAGTAAAGTATGTTTTGTTTTTCTATGTAATCAAGACGGAATAGTCCATTATTTATGAGATATTGGCAGGGTGTAACGATCGTGTGAACTAACGAAGGGACAATTATAATAGGATTAATTCCTTTTCAATCTTCTCAGTGTCACTAGTCTACTCTCCAACTCTAGAAAATAGCTCCAGTCATGGTGAATGGCAGTGACTTTTTAATGAACTGTAATAGTTGTAATTTCAAGGACGGTTACTCATATTTAAAAAATAGATTCTAAGATTTTAAAACCATGATAAGTCAAAAGGAATTTGTCATGTGAATCGAGAATGAAATAAAAATGTGTAAGATATTCGTAAGAAACGTTTTCAAAAAGTTTGATTCATAATGATATATGCTGATCACGCAAAATCTTTATATCCTATCATGTCAAAACATGTGCCACACGTGTTTTGCGCTGCTGTTATCTGTGAACGAAGGAACGCTGATCAAAGCCCGCATATCACAGTGGAGCAGTCATCGATATTGATATTTACTAAACTCACCTGAATACAATACAAGGTCAAAAAAAATCTATTGTCAAATTTGTAAGAAGTGGGTTGTATCTTTGAGATTAACTAGGTACAGTGGGTAGTGTAAGTCTAAGGATATGATGAATGAAACTTGATATATGTTCTGTCAAATATGTTTCTGATTCCCAAAATTATATTTTTGTAGCTTGGAAATTTGGTTCACTGTGTCATTCTAGACATTTTTTCTCACCAGAATCTATCATTTATTCTTGCTTTGAATACTGCAGCCACATCTGATTTGGTGCTTCTGCTATATATTTAGAGATTCTTGATAAAATCCAAAGAAGAATCTGAAATGTTATTGATCCTGACCTGGCAGCTCGGCTTCAGTCATTTTTCTCACCGCCGTAATGTAGCTTCCCTGTGTCTTTTCTATCAATATTTTCATGGTAATTGTTCTGATGAACTTTCCTCTATCTAAACTTTAAATTTAAGCGCAGTACTAGATTGGTGGAAAGGTTTTATCATTTTACAGTTGAAATAGCTAGATGTAACCCTAAGTTCTAGGCTAACGATTTCTCCTCTCGCACTTCTCGCTTGTGGAACTTCTTGCTTCGCAGTTAACTTTGATCTTCAACAATTTACTGTTCCTGAAAATCATTAATGTGTAAAGAATTCCTACAAGCCTGCATTCCCTCTTCGTGTGGGAAGTAGGGATATAGGGATGCCATATCCATTGTCATAAGGGGTGAATCGTTCCGTAAGATGTCTGTTGTCAAATTTTTAAGAAGTGGGTTCTTCTCAAAATTGTATTTCTGCAAAATGATTCCCCAAATTATATTTCTGTAGCTTGGAAACTTGGTTCCCTGTGTTGTGCTAGACAATCTTTCTCAACAAAATCTATCTTACATATTTATAAGTCTACCATTCGTGATTGCTTTGAATATTGCTGCCACATCTGGTCTGGTGCTTCTGGTATGTATTTAGAGATTCTTGATAAAATCCAAAGAAGAATCTGCAATGTTATTGGTCCTGACGTGGTATCTCGGCTTCAGTCACTTTCCCCACCGCCGTATTGTAACTCCCCCGTACCTTTTTCTAAATATTTTTTTCATGATAATTATCCTGATGAAGTCCACTTTCGACTCATCTGGAGTATCTCAGTCAGATTTTCTCCATAGAACGGAGTCTACACTGAGTTTGTGGCGTCATCTCAAAATTAGACCTTCACAAGGCAAACGGATGTGACAGAACCCCTACCGTCATCCTAAAGAAATGTTTTCCTGAGCTGGCTCCTGTTCTCTCTAGACTTTACAACAAATGCCTTGCTGTTTCCTGCTTTCCAGTCCTCTTAAGTTTTTGTTTTTTTAAACTCTAGGGAAACTTCTAACCCCTCAAATTATCGCCCGATTAGTCTCTTACCTCTTTTTGATAAAGTATTCAAGTCCGTAACCAACGATGAATTGGTTAAGCATCTTAATTCGCATGACCTCCTTTCAGACAAAAAATATGGCTTCCGTTTCGACAGGTCTACCACCGACGTGTTAACGGTCATCTCTGAAGTTGTCTATCATGTTTTAGATAAGAATGGTTTGATAGAGTTTGCCACACTTGCCTTCTGCACAAGCTCGGAGGTTACAGTATCAGGGACGTATATTTGACTTCATCCAATTGTTCCTAACCAAACGTGTATTGAAGGTCGTATTGAACGGGTATACTTCCAGATCATTTCATACTAATAAAAGGGTTCCCCAGGGTCTCTATCCTTGAACCTATGCTGTTTGTGATCTTCATCAAGGATCTCCCTGGTGTCATCGGTTCTTAACTAGGTATTTAAATAAGATTACACTACCCTTTACTTCTACCGTAGTGGCAAATCCAACAGCGCCGACAAAATAAACCGTGCAACTACTCTTGAAAATAATCTCCAATCAGTGGCTAACTGGGGAAAGCAATGGCCTGTAAATTTCAACGCCTCCAAAACAAAATACTTTCATTTAATTATCCCAGAGAACCTTTTCTGCCTACCGTCATGATGCTGAACTCCAGGAGATCGATACTCTACGCCTTCTTGGCCTTGAGTTTCCCAGTGACATGAAGTGGATCGACTATAAATTGTCAATTGCCACATCTGCTGCAGACAAGGTTGGTTCACTGTGTCGGGCCAAATATTTTTTCTCGTCAAAATCCATCTTGCACATCTTGAAAACTGGTGTAAATAATAACAAAGGGAGGAGGTTGAGAAGAAGAAGAAGGACGAAGAGACTCTTCATCCCAGAAATTCAGACAGACAGAACTTCTTTATTGTACGAATACAGTAAAAAAAAATCTTTTCAGTTGTTCTCTTTCTGTAAATATTGCGTACATGGTTGGCTTATATCACACAAAGACAATTGTTGATTAAATTATTTAAGTTATGGTATAGAGAAATAAAACGGCAGAGGTATCAGAAGAGATCACAATTTATAAGAAAATTAAGTGTAAGTTAGTCATGTTTTCTTGTTAAAGACTGCGGGATTAAAGCTTCGGTTTGAGGCTTTGAGGAAGAAAGGTAAAATTTACAGACTACCAGAAAATGAATCCATAAAATCAACTCAGGATTATTCAAGGGCGTTGTATCTGAATAAATTGATTTAGATTTAAAGGAATAGACTTGTGTGAAGTTTGATGAGCTGGAAGAAGTGTTAAAAATACAATTAGAGGTTTTTACAAGTTCAACCATTGCTAGAATTAGAACGAAATGTTGTCTTAATTAAGCAGGATACTTAGTTTAGTCAAAGTGGTGTATAAAGATACCAAAGAGAAGATATGGTGATACACACGCAGCAGACATTTTTCCTGACCAATTGAGAAATAGTTTTGTGATACAGTGAGAGCCGAGCCGATGTCACTGGCAAGTGCGTTTGCCAAAGTGAGAGGAAGTGAAAAATCATACGAGACACTGGAAATGCTAGAACGGGGTCGGAAGGTTGCTAAGCTGGAGAAAGCAGGTGACATGCAGCTTTGTTACTGATGTCGAAAAATGGCTACATTAGGATAAAGACTGCAGAAAAACAATAGAAAATAGTATGTGATGGTCTGTCTGTGATGGATAAATAAAAAGAGATTATTTGCATTATTCACACACGGACTATTTCCTTAAATTTTTTTTTATTATTACAACGTTTCAACCGTTGTAACATCCGGCCTTCATCAGGTACTTGTCGATCCTGGTAACCTTGAGGGAATTTTGATATGATCTCTTTATTTATTCTACTGGGTTAGATTTTTCTCGTTCCACTGATTATGTATAGGGATATCTCATCTAGTTCTTATATAGTACTACTCAGTTATTGCTCGCCCTGTTAAAGATGAGGACATTAGTTTGCATGTAAATAATATAAATGATGGTAATTACTCATCCCAAAAAGTCAGAGGTACGAGAGACTAGTGAACTTGGAGAAGTTATCTCGGGAAAAGAAAGAGTAGGAGATAAAAGAAGAGAGACAGACAGATACAGAGAGAGGGATATATATATATATATATATATATATATATATATATATATATATATATATATATATATGTATATACGTATATACAGAGAGAGAGAGAGAGAGAGAAGAAGCTATGAGGAGAAACGAAACTAAACCAAGAGTGACAAAGTGGAGCACACTTAGTAGTAACAGAGAGCGAAGGAACTAATGTTATAAGGCGACAGCATTATTGAAATCAACCCAAATACCGACTAGAGTTTTGTAATGACGAGGCAACTTGCTGTCACTTGATTTCTAGTAACCGTCACCTTTTACTAATAGTTCGCAAATTAATTCAGATTTGGTAAAAAGTTGTTTGATTTAATAAATTAAATGGACTTTCTCTCTTTCCCGAAAGAGTAAAATGTCAAAAAATTGTTACATACGTTAACTGACATCACATCTAAACATTAGCTAATTACAAATGATATAAATTATAACAAAATCTGCGACAGATTTTTCTAATTATCAGTTGTTTTTTTACTACATGGAATATGAACTTGAAATGCAATACAATGCAAATGAACAATGAAAACGTAAATAGGCAAAAAGTGATCATTCATTCTTCGAATAATCTTCTGGTCAGGAAATATTATCAGACACCTTCTTCAACGTTAGGAATGAACAATTAAAAAAGACTGATTTCTGCAATGCTTTCGCTACAATAATTTAAAGACCATATTATTTTTCAATAAAGATCTCACAAACAGGAGCAAAATCTCTGCATACTCATTAGTCTGCCTTTCTGTTCTATATTTGTTACCAAACATGGAATAGGGCTGAAACCTATTGGCGAGTGAACCGAACAATTACAAAAAACGGTTCGTCTATGAAACTCTGGAGTTGAGGTGCTGAATATAACATCAATCAGTTAAGTGACAAATTTTAGATTTGGATTAATCCTTATTTTCCCAGCAGCAACAAGTCTGTTTCATGCTTAAACTCAATTGATAGGCTTGACGATTGTGTTTAAGCATGAAACAGACTGTTACCGCTGGGTGTTACCTCAATGTCTCTAATATATATATATTATATGGTTCTGTGAATGTGTGTGTGCACGGGTATATATGAGGAGGCACATATAAATATATGTGTACAGGTATATATATATATATATATATATATATATATATATATATATATATATATATATATATATATATATATATAATAGTTGTATGTATGAATATGTGTGTATCAATGTATTTTTATCCGACATTATTTCATATTACAGTGTGAATTGCGTGTATCCTGGCCTGCGCATTCTACAGACTTAATACAGGATGTGCTGTCAAGCAGGGTTCAAACCTGTGTCTGGTTCGACGTGCTTTTTTTTGTAACCAATTAAAATCAACACATTAGATCAATTCTGTCAAGAGACACCTTCTGATCAATAACCGCGCAGAGGTCACTGTCGAAGTGAGGTCAGGTCACCAAGAAATGAGACTCGTTATAACCCAATAAGGAAAACAGCAATAAGTATCGAATTATTGATATTGTCTTCTTTTGGCAAAAAGTTACAAGTATCTTAGAGGAAGGAACTCGTTAAATAATAATGGCTAAAAACTTATCTTGCTAACAACTAATTCATAAGCTTACTTATGATAGGTTCAATTCAGTCATTTATAAGGTATTTATATGCTTGAAAAAAGATAAAACTTTCGTATTGTAATTATTTTAAGAATGAAACTAAAATAATTTGAATGAAATGGTTTTGCCATTATTTCCTTAACGCATAAATAAAAGACAGGATAATGACGCTCTTGGTAAAATTACGATCAGCATTTATCTTTGTTTTAAAAGTGAGTGAACGTTTGCATTCTTTCACTTATGAATGTTAGTCTTTGAATGTAGTAAAATGAATGGAGATATTTATTAAAAATTGATCAGTCTGGTACAAGGTCACTTGAGTGAGGGACACAAGGAAAAGAGAACGAACACAAGTAGTAATGGCATACAAACGAACACTTGATCGATGGAAAATCAGTTCAGTACTTGCTAAAGATATTTTGATGAATTGTCATGAGGTTGGTGTAAAATATAGAGAATGTAAATCGAATGTAAACTGTCCATATGGTTAAAGTACTATGTGAGAAATGCCAATCTAATGTAAATTGTAATATAGTTAATGTACTATGTGAGAAATGTCGATCAAATATAAACTGCCATATGTTTAATGTACGATGCGAGAAATGTCAGTCTAATATAAATTGTCATATGGTTACTTTGTGATGTGAAAATGTCAATCAAATATAAACTGTCATATGCTTAATGTTCGATGTGAGAAATGTCAATCAAATGTAAATTGTCATGAGGTTGATGTAATAATGTGAAGAATAAAATCAAATATAAAATTTCATAATGTTGACCTACTGTGTGTGTAATGTCAATCTAATGTGAACTGTCATAAGTTTGATGTAAGATATGAGGCTAAAAGGAAAACAATATAAATGATTTAGAAATCGTGGCTTAAATTCTTTCGTCTGTATGTGAGTTAATTACTTTTTATTGTAATCTTAGTCTGGCAAAAAGTCATAAAAATGATGTACTTATCGATTCTGGTTTCATTTTTTTTTTCGATGATTACCACAGCAAAAAGGTAAAAACATAGTAATGAAAATTCTAAATTAGGAACGAATTGAGAAAAACAGGTAAGTGTTATATAGGAATAAAGTGTCGCCGACGACACTTGAGTCTGAACATGGATCGCCAATGAGTAAACACAGGCGATTTCATTATCGAATTAAGTAGAACACGCGATCATAGAGGAAACGCATATATGGGAAGTCACGTGTGTCTAATTTATTGTTATTTCTATTCTATCCTCTATCACTATTCGGATCACTACTTCTGCTCTATCCTCTATTACTATACAGACCACTATTCTCTACTCTATTCACTATACTATTTCTCTATTCGGATCACTATACGGTGGTTACTATTCGAGCGAGTATTATCGAGCAAGTGCGAGTGATATTCGTAGGTGTCTGACATCGGGATTGTTCAACGATGCACTAAAGTGACGACAAGGATTCGCGTGAATTCCTTGAACTTACATGAGGATTCATTCAGCAGAGTTCAGCAAAATGGAAGAACTAAAAGCTATCATTGTTCAAATGTTGACAACAAAGCAACAAGAACAACATTTGCAGCAACAAAAACAACAAACTGAAAAGTAATTACAATTGCAACTGCAACAGAAGTTTTTTGAATTGTTTGCTAAAACCATGGAAGGAAAAACTTCATATTCATTCACTGCAATGCTGTTGCTAATTCAATCAGCGAATTTGTCTACAGTCCAGATGAAGGGATAACTTGCAACTAGATACAGGATGTGATATCAGTATCATAAATGAACAGACATGGAGGAAATTGGATAAACCCAGTTTATTGACTTCTGATAAAGTTGCGTATGAAGTCTCAGGAAAGAGATTGAACTTTTTGAATGAATTCAGCTGTAACATTTCTTTTGTTAGAAAAACTGGAAAATCAGTGGTGTGTGTATTAAAGAATACTGCTAATTTGTTTGAAACAGACTGCATTGCATTACTTGATCTTTGGGATCTTCCAATTAATTTTTTTTGCAACAAGATAAATGTTGTTACGACCAGTACTAATATGGCAACTGAAAAATTGAAAAGTGAACTAGTAAAGAGTTTTCCAGAAGTTTTCTCAGGTCTAGGGACATGCACAAAAGAAAAAGCTAAGTTTGAGTTAAAAAAAAAAAAAAAAGAATGTAACACCGTCATTTAAGCCAAAATAGAGTGTACCTTTTTTGTCCTTAGATCCAATTAATAATGAATAGACTAGAAAAATTAGGTGTGATCTCAAAAATAGATTATTCCAAATGGGCATCATCAACAGTCTACGTTAAAAAAAAAAAAGAAATAATAAATTCCGCGTATGTGCTGATTTTTCAACGGGGTTAAATGAAAGTTTAAAGCAATAACTACCTGTTACCAAGTCCAGAGGAAATTTTTGCCAAATTGAATGGAGGTAATTTTTTTCTAAATTGGAACTGTCAGACACTTATCTACAACTACTAGTGGACAAATACTGCTCAAACCTATTAACAATTAACACTCATAGAGGTTTATACAAATTCAAGCGACTTCCTTTTGGTATAAAGGTAGCACCAAACATATTCCAACAGATAATGGATACCATGCTTGTCAGATTGGATTCTACTTATTAAAAGTAAGACCGAAAGCAACATACAGAAAATGTAAAAAAAAGTATTCGTGAGAATTAAGGAATATGGTTTTAAGATTATTGAAGGAAAATGTGAATTGTTTATGTCCAGACTTAAATATTCAAGACAAATTATCGATGAGAACGGTAGACGACTGCATTCTTCAAGGGTGAGCACAATAAAGGACATGCCCAATCTAACAAATGTAACAAAGTTACAAGCATTTTTACGTTTTGCTAATTACTGTCATATATATATATATATATATATATATATATATATATATATATATATATATATATATATATATATATATATATATATACACCAAACATGCACGAATTAAGAGCATCCTTGAATAAACTGGTAAAGAAAGATATAAAATGGGATTGGACAGATAAATGTCAAAGTGCTTTTGAAAAGATCAAGAAAGACTTAACATCAAATTTGTCGCTAGTTCATTTTGACCTTAAATTAAAGATTGTGGTTGCATCAGATGCAAGTGATTCAGGTATTGGAGCAGTGATACAGCACAAATATGAGGATGGAACAACTAAACCAATAGCTCATGCTTCAAGATCTTTAATTGCAGCTGTAAGAAGCTACAGCCAGATTGAAAAGGAAGCATTGACCATCATATCTGCCATAAAAAGTTTCATAAATTCAGACATGGTAGAGAATTCATACTACAGATAGACCATCGTCCATTATTGTCCATATATGGATAAAAAAGGGGTGTTCCCCACACATACAGTCAATAGAATGCAGCACTGGGAAAGTATCCTGCTGAATTATAATTTTAAATTGAAATTTCTACCATCCAAAAAATTAAGTCATACATCACTTGAAAACAGTAATTGCGGCGATAATGGCCGAAAATGAAATTAATAACGTATTATACAAGAGTGTAAGAGAACTGCTCATAACATTGGAGAAAATAAGAATTAAGTCGGAAAAAGATGACTTTATAATGAAAATGAAGAAGCAATTAAGAAAAAAATATTACTGGAGATAATGTATTTTCATTATGTACTTATATATGCAGAAAGAATTGTCATACCAGCATCATTACAAAAATGTATGCTAAAGGAATTTCACATAGGGCATCCAGGAATTTCTAGAATGAAATCTTTAATGAGGTGTTATACTTATTGGCGAAAAATGGATCAAGATATTGAAAATTTAGTGAAATCATGCAGAGGTTGTGCTCTGGCAGTGAAGTCACCGCCTATCAAAATTCAACGTTGGCCGAAAACCTATATGCCATAGTTCAGAATACATACAGACTTCAAAGGACCATTAAACGAAGCATATTATCTAATGGTAATCGATAGTTACACGAAATGGCCAGAAATATTAAAATGTAGAAGACCAACTACTGTGGTAACGATAAATTTCCTACACGAGATTTTTGCAAGGTTCGGTGTTCCTGACTCTATCGTTTTAGATAACGTAACTCAATTCAATTTAAGTTTGTTTTTTTTTTGCAAATCATTAGCAACAGAACATATTACAACTCACCCTTATCATCCAAGATCAAACGGAACGGTTTGTCGATACTTTTAAAAGGGCACTAAGAAAGTCGAAGGGAGGTGAGTCAGATGAAATAATGCTACAACAATTTTGAGTGGTTACAGAGTAACACCAAACACGAACCCGTGTTGAATGTCGACTGCAGAGTTGACGTTCATCAGGAAGATTAAGTCCGTATTTAACAAATTACTAACATAACGGAAGACGTGAACATCAAGGCATCAAAATAATATAAATAAATATTTTAAACCTGGTGATAAAGCGTTTTTTAAAATGTACCAACGTGGTAAAGAATTCTGAGAAGATGGCGTTATTAAAAAACTGATTGGAAAGATGAAATATATGATAGAGTGACAAAGGTGGGAACATAAGCGACAACCTTTAATCAGTTGAAAAGGAGATTCATTGATTTAATAAGTCCCCACGTAAAGAAGTACCGATGGAAATATTGTATGACATGTTTGATGTACCCACGCCACCAGAAATTAGTGAACCAAGGTGGTACAGTAAAAGAAAAAGAACAATGGAATATTTGAATATTGAACAGAAACTGAAAAATATAGACTCCAGAGGAGGTCATCTCAAAGGGGGGGGGGTGTTATATAGGAATAAAATGTCGCTGCCGACAATTGAGTTTGAACATAGATCGCCACTGAACAAACACAGGCGATCCCATTATTGAATTAAGTAGACCACGTGACCATAGAGGAAACACATATATGAGAAGTCGCGTGACGATCAGAGGATCGTTATTTCTATTCTATCCTCTATACTATACAGACCGCTATTCTTTACTCTATTCACTATACTATTTCTCTATCCAGATCACTATACGAATTACTGCTCGAGCGAGTATTATCGAGCAAGTACTATTAGTGCGAGTGTTATTCGAAGGCGTCAGACACTAGTATTGTTCAATGGCGTTACTATAGTTGTATCTGTGGTTACAAAGTCTCTACTACAACAAACATTACAAAAGTGGCAACGGGTGTTCGTTGACAGTCACAAAAATATGTCATGGGGAAAAAGTGTCCTGGGATTTGGTGTTAAATCTTACAAATGTTGACAATCGCATTTCAGCAATCGCATTCAGATATTTACAAAGAACAGTTGGAGGGAAGTCTGAACAAAAAATAGAATTTCTTCTATATTTATATGGCCAAATTTTATGATGCTTACGTTGTATCGTATCGGCCCGGGTTCGATTCTCGATAGTGGATGCGCACTGCTGATGAGTCCCCACAATAGGACGAATCGGCCGCCCAGTGCTTTTCTGCATTCTGTTGCGGTTTCTAGGTCTAGACATGAATTATTATGAAAAAAATATTCAAATCCACAAAATTTCTAAACCTATGCCAGACTTAGCTTCTAATGCTCTGGATGGAGCGTCTTGATGAAGGAAGTCGTTGCTCTTGGAGCCAGTCCTGTGGGTTAAGTATACCTGAAAAAGTATCATCACAAGAAATAAGATTAGATGAGTTATATTGTGTCTAGTTCTTTAGTTTCTTCTTCATCACCATAGCACGCTGGTCCAATGATAGGATGCTTGCGTTGTATTGTAACGGTCCGGGCTCGATTCTCGGTAGTGGATGCGCATTGATGATGAGTCTCAAAAATAGAACGAAACGCCCGTCCAGTGCTTTTCTAGATTCCGCTGAGGTTTCTAGGTCTACAGATGATTAATTGTTATGGAAAATTATTCAAATCCCCAAAATTTCTATTAAGATATATCTATATATTTATATATATATATATGTGATAAAGTATAATTTTAAGGAATGCTATATTTATAGGTTAACGTGCTCAACATCAGGGATAGAGCGTATGTAAATATAAAAGTATACATTGAAATCAATACCCAGTCTGTTTCATGCTAAACGTAATCGTCAGGCCATATGCGCTGTGTTTTTGCTCGACTATTTATACATACAGATCAGTGATGCATTGTAGGAGATCCTTTGTATTATTCTAACGTTTATTTTAGTGGGCGGTAACGATTATGTTCCGAATTATTCTATGGGAATTATTCGAGTGGGAATGGATGCATTTTTTTTCTACTTATAGTGTTGTTTATTAACTTTTTGTTTATTATTCATTATTTTATTGTTGGTTGTTATTATATTTACTTGTGTTTATGTGTGCATTCGTGGTTTGTTAATTTGTTTATTATTTACTTATTTATTGGTTTGGATTAATTTTTTTTTACTTATTTTTCTTTATTATTTATTTTTGTTTATTTTTATTCATTTTCAGGTTTGAAATTTCAAGTAACGTTGTAAAAATTTGTTTTCGTGTCTGCATTTTCAGATGAGTCTTGATCGTTTATTTAGTAATTTGTATTGGTCTGGGAAGGTTATTATATCTATTTTCTTCTCCAGACAAATTTTAAATTCAGCTTAGATTCATTGTTGTAGGCTGATGCTGTTTTCTTTATATTCCATGATATTTTTGGTGTGATTTGTTTTTACTCTCCCAGATATAATTAGAAACAATTGTATTGTTCGCGTATTTACTATTTACAAAGGATGTTTTGTGTGCATAGTTTCTTTGTTTCCAGAGTCCTTCAGTTACTCATATGTATATTTTTTCTTCGTTACCTGCCGATTTTACAGTGACTACGTTTATTACGTTGTTCTACAATTAATTGCCGTTTAACGAACAATTATTCTTTGATCTGAAGTTACACGTAGGATTAATTTATGTGGGTGATTTTTTGCTATTCCTCTTGTGTTTTTTTATTATTTATGTCATGTTCTGTATTTTTGTTGAATATCTTGTGGCGAGTGCTTGATGCGGGGAGGTGTTTGTGAATGAGTTTAATAAATATTTTTCCTACGTTAGTTTTTAGGTGGGTAGAACCATATATGTGTGTGTGTAAATTGAACTGTAGACAATGTATTCATAACTTATAACGGTGTACAACAGTTAATTTGAAAATTAGAAAGATATAATAAAAAGTTTAATAGTCAGTCCTTGTCATTGAAATTTAATAAAACCTGTTTATATATATATATATATATATATATATATATATATATATATATATTGCATGACCGTTAGTTTCCGAGTATGCCCGTCTGTCAAGGTAGCCAGCTAATTGTTGTAGACAGCTGCCCCAATGAGACAATTTCTGTTTTATACTGAAACTCGGCTGGGCGTATCTTAAGTGCACTTTCTGGAAGAGAGCCAGCAATGTAGCGTGATAATACTATTATGATATACATTGGGACTACAAAGAATGAATTTAAAGCCAGATGGAGGCAGCATAAGTGCTCTTTCAACAATATAAATAAAAAAAAATCAGACATCGCTATCCAAATATTTTTGGCATTTGAAGGAAATGAATAAAACACCAAAAGTAAATTGGAAAATTAAAAACAAAACTGGAACTTGTAAAACTTGGGATGACCCATGCCCTTTATGTCTACATCAGAAACTACACATTATTAAGTTTCTAAATAATAAAAATCTATTAAACAATAGACATGAGTTAACGGTTTTTTGCCGACATCATCAAATCTTGGCTTTGAATAATTAGCATATAATTTTTTTTTAAATCCATAGTCCTAATAAATAACTTAAATACCCTACAAAAAAGATAACCCTTTATGAAGTCGTCAAAAAATAAATGTTACGTCAGTTTTTTTTTAATATACACAAAACCCTTTTAGAAAAAATAAAATAAAAAAAATAAATAAATCTCCCTAGACACGTAAACCAGACTAGACGAAATCATCTTCCGTTTTAATTTTAGACACCCCAACCTTACCCTGACTTGACACCTAGAAATGTAACTCTTTACTGATACAAATTATTAACACCATGCGCCCCTTTCTATATGAAAAATCGCGCTGGCCGTCACCATGGAAATTTTGATTTCAATAATGAATCTGCTATTAAAACACGTAAATTTCAGAAAAAAGTTATTCCAAAAAAAAAATTTCGCTCGAAGATGGAACAGAGCTTACTTTAATTCAATTTAATTCAAATAATTATATTGAAGTTTACGGCTCTTGTTTTGAAACATGAGACCTCTTATGTAGCGTGTTGGAATCATATTTTTAAATAAATAATTATATATATATATATATTTGTGTGTGTGTGTGTGTGTGTGTGTGTGTGTGTGTGTGTGTGTGTCCCGATGATTGCGTTTACTATGAAACAATCTGAGTGTTGACTTCAATGTTCACTTTTATATTTACATACACTCTATCTCAGATATTGAGCACTTCATCCCATAAATATAGCATAACTTAAAACTATATTTCTTCATATATATATATATATATATATATATATATATATATATATATATATATAAACGTCAAAATATCGTGTGCATTATTTATTTCTTTAGTAAGGCTCAACAAAATCACAATGTCGCCTGTTTTTAGGTTAATAATACAGAGTGCGGTAGAAATACCTTTCACATAATGGTAAGACATTACCTAGATGAAGATACTATTGCCACTAATGTTCTACCATTATGTGGGAGGGATTTCTGGGAGCTATATGTGTGACGCATTTCTGCCGCACCCCGTATTAACAAGTAATTTAGATTCTCAATTCTGTTGTTTATTTGTTCTTCTCAGGTCACACATATCAACAATTGCTTTACGTACTTACACGACCAATTTTGTTGACTTGTTAATGTCGATAAGAATTATATATCCCTTTTTATCTAATCCACTCTCATCTTTGCCTCTCTAATTAATAACTGTTCATTGCTTCTCTTCTTGTTCATGTTATCTGTCGCAATCTTGTCAGTGTCTCCGGAAAAAAAAAAAAAAACTTCCTTGATAAGAAGGTATTATTAACCATGAAAACAAATTCTGATCGACCGGTGAGTATCATTTAGCATGTATATATTTAAACCACCTTCCTATCGTAGATATCGATAAGGCTAGACAACCTTTATTTGGTCATGCGTGGATGCAAACATAATTGAAAATCATAAAGACATGTGTCAATGCACCTGATGCTTTCATGTGTGAGTGTTTATGAAGCCGTTAGCAGTATTTCTCTCAAATTATTTTTCAGATTTATTTTGGGAATCAACATTAATTTCTTACTTTGTAGCTATTTTCCTAATTCATAATCGCATGTATTTATATTTATATGGTACGGCAAAAGGCCATATTGATGGAGTACTTACAATTTAACTATAGTCTGCGTAACTAGCTTGGTAAACCGTTTTGCGCTATCGGAAGATGATGCACGCATACATACATACAGATATACATATGTAGTAATATCGTGTATTCCTAAGAAGCAAGGTACGCATTATAAAAATTATTCTGTGCAAAATATGCCCTTTTTTTATTATTTTTAACGTATTATTATTTTGGGGCTTGTATCATACAGCACTTTAGGGAGACTCAGTGAATTTTTATCTGTTGTAATGAACATTTAAAACTTGTAAGACGTTCGTTTTTGAAAATCTGTATATACGAAATTTAATTTGCAGTAAGCTGTTTCCACAACGAAATAATATATTTCAAAATATAAATTTGGGAAAGACTAAAGTCAGGCAATACGTATAGCATCCAGTAGTGAATAACACCTGATACGTATTGATTGAAAGAAGAATTCAATTGAACTATATCTAAAATGATAATATTTTATGTTAATACTTCTTATTTATATGTTAATAAAAATGATTACTTTTTCCCTAAGATTATAACAGCGTTATTTACTCACATCAGAATAATTTTCAGGACATGCCACACACACACACATATATATATAAACATATATTCACGCATCTTTATATATATGTTTGCATGTGTACGTCTGTGTGTGAGTTCAATTCTCAAATGAATGATAATTTTCTATGTAAAGGTTTTTAGCATAATATTCAAAATCTATTGATCACAAAATTTTATGGACTATAAAATTAGCTTTGAAATATGTTTAAGCGATAAACCTTGAATGATCAACCCATATACACAACTGACAGATCAATTAAAGTTATATCTTGACGACCCACAGAGGTATCGATGTTTTCGCAAAGATTTGAATTTCATGGCTCTTCGAAATTATAATTCTTCTCCTACACAGTATAAAATACGTCAGAAGATTACTCATTTAATGAACAGAATAGCAGAAAGCCGGCATAATGGTTAGCAGTAACGAAAATAGAATCGGCGAAACGGGTTCAAATTCCGGTTGAGTGTATATTCACTTGCATTATTACCCTTAGGAAAGGCATGAATCCATTTCTTTCCCTTACGAGTTAAAAAGCAACATCAGTTGGAATTCCTCGCCAACCTTTCATTCAAGACAGTGGAGAATGCAATGTGTCAGTAAGGACTATAATTTTTCACAAGAACAATCATGACATGTAAGGAAAAGGAAGCTGTGAAAAGCTATGATCACCTTGGTTATAGTGGGACAGGACGATTTAGAAAACAACTAAATACGAACCCTGATATTATTTCTGCAATGGGGCATTCTATAAATACTTGAGTCATCTTGATAAAACTGTAGATACCACAGAATATTGAAATCGTCCTCTCAAAAATGTAATTGCAAGATTTAATCTCATGACAAACTTTCCGGTGCCGACATGAATACATAAAAAAGTCTTAGGCATTTACGAGAACGCTTGTAGCAAAATGACAGACGTGTATCTTAAAACAACTAATATTAATTCTTTCCTTACAGCGATATTCTTAAAATGTGACCAAACGCTAAGGTTGGCTCAGTTTAATAAAATACTTGGTTTTGAATGCTATGATCCTGCAAACGGTCTGTATTAAATCTACTCAAAGCAGAGAAAAAATGACATGAAAAAAAGATTTTAATAGATTTTAAGACCAAACTTTTTGCGACAGGTAAAAAATATATTTTTAAAAAACATTTCTTCAGTGGTCGTTGTTTGGACTTATTAAATATATTCTATATGAGATATTGTTATGGTCCGGTTCCTTGTACTATGGTGATAGTCCAAGGTAGAACCAATAAAGTAGAACTCGAACACAGGTATGGAATAACACAGATATATTACAAACAGGAATATATACAGAGAAGAAGAAGTGTTAGTATGAACAATCAGGTTTAGTAGAGAGAACAATGTAGTCTCGACCAGTATCACTATTCCAATGTCTTGCAGTAATTGTCTGATCGCGACTCTGTTTTGGACTACCTCTGACTCGACTTGAACTACTGACGACTTGATATTCAGTCACCTGCCCCCACGAGGGCGTCATGTGGTACAAGGCCTTTTTAACGTGGGCTCTGCCAAAAATATGCCCATTGAACCCGTATAAACGGGTTCTGGGCCGGTTTACCTCCCCGAAAGAGAGTCCGCCCTTCGCCATAGCCTCCTTCGGGTTCCTCCCGCCCGAAGGTAGAGAGTTCAACCGAACAGTCGGTTCAGAAGTGAACTACTGACTGACTGAAGATATTCAGTCCCCACCCCCCGAGGGCGCCATGTGGCACAAGGCCTTTTTAACGTGGGATCTCCGAGCCCGTGGGCCCGGCCAAAAATATGTCCATTGAACCCGAATAAACGAGTACAGGGCCGGTTTACCTCCCCGAAAGAGAGTCCGCCCTTCGGCGTAGCCTCCTTCAGGTTCTTCCCGCCCGAAGGCAGAGAGTTCAACCGATCAGCCGGTCGACCGAGATCGAACTACTAACTGAGTGATTATATTCAGTCACCCCCCCCCACCAGGGTGTCATGTGGCACAAGGCCTTTTTAACGTGGGCATTCCGAGCCCGTGGGCTGGGCCAAAAATATGCCCAGTGAACCTGTATTAACGGGTTCAGGGTCGGTTTACCTTCCCGAAAGAGAGTCCGCCCTTCAGCGTAGCGTCCTTCGGGTTCTTCCCGCCCGAAGGCAGATAGTTCAACCGAACAGTCGGTTCAGAAGTGAACTACTGACTGAATGAAGATATTCAGTCCCCCCCCCACACACACGAGGGCGTCATGTGGCACAAGGCCTTTTTAACGTGGGATCTCCGAGCCCGTGGCCTCGGCCAAAAATATGCCCATTGAACCCGTATAAACGGGTTCAGGGTCGGTTTACCTCCCCGAAAGAGAGTCCGCCCTTCGGCGTAGCCTCCTTCGGGTTCTTCCCGTCCGAAGGCAGAGAGTTCAACCGATCAGCCGGTCGACCGAGATCGAACTACTAACTGACTGATTCCTTTCCTACTCCTGAGGTGCAGTATTTATTAAGTATGGAATAATCCATTATTATTATTATGGGTAAGACCCCATAACAAATATGCAGCCTGATTATAGATTTTTGGAGTCCGAAGTTTTAATTTACACGTGAAACAAAGACCACTTCAGCAGCTGGTTTGAACGCATCTGCATCTGCTTCAGTTATTATTATGGAGGTTGGAGATGTCATCATATATCTCTTCTGTCAGAAGTTACATGGTTTCTGCAATTTTTGTCTAAAAGATTTATACTTTCGATCAAGCAGATGCGCTCAAACCAGCTGCTGAAGTTGTCTTTGTTTTACATGTAAATTAAAACTTCGGGCTCCAAAAATCTATACTGACAATAATCAGGCCGCATATCTCTTGTAGAATATGTAGCATATTTTTTTCAACCTAATATATTCAGCATTTAAACCTGCCTATGCTTATCCCATGGCTTTTGTAAGGATGGAGGGAAGAAAATCAAAAGTACAACGAAACTTTTAAAGACCTCTCGATTCAGTATACACTTGAAGAAGGGCGAAAAATACATTGATTGAAATTCTGAAAAATGATGGGTTCATCTTAGAGGTTTTATGCAATGTATAATCAAAATGCTAACTCAGATAAAGTTTATTATTCTATCGATTTTGATATTTAGTTTCTTTGTTTTGCCTTTGTCAGCTTGTGTTCAAAACTTCTAGAGGATCATGGATTTTTTCAAAAGGACAACAGCTTCAGCTCTTGAACTAACATGATTCGAATGATAACCACGGCCAGTAAATAATATGAATAATCATAATTAATTCTGTCTTATGTAATATCATATTTATCCTCGATCCAACTGAGATTATATCTAATTTTTTGAATTGAATATAATGATTTGATGTAAATACTACCGGGATAAATGGTTGATTGATATATCTTAGTGATAACGCTTGAGAAAGTCTACGTATTAAACCGTCTGTCAAGATCCTTTTTGACTGAAGTATGATAAGACACCAAACCATATGGCTTTGTTAAAAAGATTCCTTCAAAAGAAAGAAAGAAAATATGAACTTATGGAGGTCAGATTTTATCATTTTGGTGGTGAGCAGACGTTTGACAAATAAGTTAGCATTTTACTGGTTTTCTACAGAAATAACTTCATTATTTGCAAAACATCCCAACACTCAAATAAAATTTCGATAGTCGATTTAGATCTATATGTGCAAAGACGTAAGCGATCATGGCTGTAGGCGCCTCTGCCTCTTGAGTATGTGTGTGTGTGTGTGTAGGGGTGTTATGATTTTATTTGTTTTGGAGTTGGCTGTATAGAACTGGTTAAAAATAAACTAAAAATAGTTACTTTGTTGCAAAGAGCAAGTTTGTGGTGCATATATAATTTTTAGAGTTGAGCAGCAATCCTTTTTTATATAATTTTCATTAAAAACGACTGACAAGGTACTTTGGTTAAGTTTTTTTCTTGTGTTTTTATAATTTTTTCTTTTCTAGATATAAATTATGTAGAAATTGTCCGAACGTTTTGTATGCCCGAGCGCTTTCGGCTATTCTTTTAGCCATTAGCAAGGATGATTTTATTTTTACTTTTACTTTTAACTGAATGCTTAACAAGAAAGACTTACGTTACATTTCTCTGATCCAAGCTGCATCAAGTCTCATTTAGACACACACGGAATGCTACCAACCTCCATCCGTAACATACTTGTAGACAGTACAAATATGATTGCCTCATACACGTAAAAAAAAGGCTAAAAATAATAGAAACATTACATCATTTATGAACACGGCCACAATGTACTGACCGTGATTGTAAAATAAATATATTCCTATAACTCGAGATACATCCATAAAAATCCATACATTCAATTAAAAGTAAAAATAAAATCACCCTTGATAATGGCTGCAAGAATAGCTGAAAGCACTCCGGCATACAAAACGTTCGGACAATTTCTACATAATTTAATTCCCTAAAATTTTTGTTTATAAAAACCGAAGAAAATACTTAAATGAAGTACCTTGTCAATCGTTTTTAACGAAACTTATATATATATATATATATATATATATATATATATATATATATATATATATATATATATGTATGTATGTATGTATGTATGTGTGTGTGTGTGTGTGTGAAAGAGAGAGAGTGTGTTAAATTCATAAAATGTGTGTATATTTGTATGTGTAAGTGCAAGCAATTCACGAAATATATATGTATATAATCCTGGAATTATGTGTGTGCAGAAGTTAGTAAATGTGTTTGTATATGTAGTTCAAGAAATGTGTGAATGCGCCTATATGCGTGTGCATATGTGTGTAAAACCAAGGCATATGTGCATGCGAATGTATGTGTACACATGTAAGATGCAAATGTATGTATGTGTATACAATCTAAGAACTCTGTTTGTGTGTGTGCAATCCTGTAAATTTGTGCATGTGTGTGTGTTAGAGTGTGTTTGTGTGTTACACCAAAAGTATGCCTTTATGTGTGTGTGTGTGTATGTGAGTGTGTACTTCCCAAGTCGGATACTGCGATCGGAACGATCATCCGCTGGAGGTCACCTTCACTGCTCTATTTTGTGTTGGCAAGGACATGTCTCTTGATTCCTGAAGGAAAGACAATCACTTGTTATGTAACCAAATCGCCGCCGCTCTATTTTCTGAAGTTGAAAACGTCAAAAGAAAAGTCAAATAGTCACTAGTTTTTCAACCTCACAGTTACTTTCCTCCCTTTATACAGATATTAAATACGTTTAACTTAATAATGTGACGCAAGCTCATTTGGCGCATTCGTGGTGTACTAACCGTCCGTGAACTATATTATGGTGAATCTCTAAGTGTCGCTTAGATGTAGCACAAGGCCGAAAGTATGCGGCACTAAGAGAGGAGTTTCAGCCATGACGCTCCAAAGAGAAGTGAAAAAAGACTTGAAAATGAAATCGTCCGTGAAACGTGTGAGGCAACTTGTTACTCCAGGACAGAAAGTTAGAGAGGATGAAGATCATCTTGAATAAGTTGAAAAATGATCCTGTAATAATATTTATATATATTTGAACTTAATTAGAATCCTTCATGAGCTTCTGATCCTTAGCTATGATTAATTATTGATGAACATGTCATTTTTGGTTATGGTCGATTTCATCACGATTCTTCTGTTAAGCTTGGAGAGTAATTATGCATTCTTATAATACTCAAAAAAAAAAAAAAAATACTCGGAGAATTCCAGTAAGATATCTTTAACCATTTCTGAGATACAACGGTTCAAAGCTTAATCTAATATTTGGACAATTTTGCTTTTACACGATTTGGACAATTTTGCTGTTACATTCGGTATATATTACTTGTATCAATATGCAGTCGTTTGTGTGCCTTTATTTCTCTGTATGCGTGTATGTGTGTGTATACTCCAAAATAAACACACACACAGAGAGAGAGAGAGAGAGAGAGAGAGAAAAAGAAAGAAAGAAAGAAAGAAAGAGAGAGAGACTGAATTTAAAGCCGAAAATTTATTAAATATTTGATTTACAAACAAAAACCGTGCTTAACTTTTCAGTTTCTCAATTTGGTACTGACTTTTGTCGCTACTGCACTGACCAGTAACCATCTCAATTGTTGTGAGATTACATGACTAAATAGACTATTTCGAAGAAGACACTAGTAGATACTATGTGCTACAGCAAGTAAACTTTTTCATGGCATTTTTAGGTACGGTTGCACCTAGCGTCTATTGTGATTTTCTAAACTTAGCTTAGAGATATGGTACAAGGCCGAAAGTTAGGAGTACTTAGTGAGGATCGAACTCACCACTCAGTCGTAATTGATCAAGTTTGCGAACCATTGCACTATGTTGAAATGCCAAACACCTGGCGTCTATGAATATTAAAAAAAAAAAAAAAAAGATACTGAAAATAAATACGGAATTGCTTCTGCTTTAAAATCAATTTTTGATTTCAGTTTTTGGGATCTGCAAGAACAGAGCGTTGGTAATTAACTACAATTAATATTGTAAATAAACTGCCAAACTACAATTTAATTTACATTTTTACAACCACGTGTCAGTTGAATTTTGTGGCTGTATCTTTTATAGCAGAAAATTTTATTTGAAATGTTCATGGATATATATCGTATTCAGACATGTGTCGGATATTAAAAAAGTTAATACGTTATTATTCACAGTTTACATGATAAAAGGAAGTACAAGCATATTGAGATGATAGTTTCACTTGGTGCTTCATTTTTATCTCTCGCCACTTCGCTTATCTCTATGAGAAAAGGAAACGCTTGGCGTAGATTTGTGTAGGCGAGCTGGGATTTTATGTTGACTGACCAGAACCAGATGCAAAGTTTTGTATTTAACTGTTTTTTAATAGACATAATACCGAAGATTTTTTTTTATGTAATGTAACAAATAGTGATTGATTGAATATTCTCTTTTTATACCTTGTGACTTGTTTTCTAGTACGTCTGCATATTTCTAATCTTATTTTTAGATTCTATTATTGACGGTTTATTTCTGGAGCCTGCATTTTTGACATGTAGTTATATTGATTATTGAATTGTCTAGCTTTTTTTTTTTTACATTCCCCATAAATTTGTACTTTAAACCTATTAGAATTACTACACGACTAGTAAATTGGTTTATATTCGAAAATTTTGTATTGACTTATTTTACTCATTAGCAGCCCAAGTTAACTCAGATTATTTTAAAAGTTGCCCAATACGTTCGTAAGTAGCAAAATTCAAAATTTAATAATACTAGGTTTTTAAAAATAGCAACTATGTTGACAAAATGTAACATGTGTGCGATTGTGTGCGTTTGAGAAAAGCAGACGACAAAAGAAAATATGAAGATGCCTACAAAACCAAAAACATTAATAAAAGTAGCTCTTAAAATATGCATTATCCACAGTCGCTGTACAAATTCTCCGAATTTCTTGATACCACCTTTTCTTATCAGTTGTGTAAAAGTTCTCAGCATGCACTTAAAAAACTAAATATTCATCCAAATTTATTCTATCTCCCTCTCATACACACAAACCCACAGATACATATATATGTATATATATATCAGTCACGTTAAAAAAGATTAAAAATAATGAAAACACTAATAATAAAAAAGGAAAAGCCAACACTCAATAACATTAATTATAAACACGGCCACAACGTGTTGACTGTGTTTGAAAATAAAACATTCCTATAAGTTCACATACATACATAAAAAATAACCCACACATTGAGTTAAAAATAAAAATCCTTCTTGATAATGGTTAAAAGAATAGCCGAATGTGCTCAGAAATGCAGAACTTTTTGACAGTTTTAACACATTTAGTGTCCAGAAAATAAAATACTTGTACGAACACAAGAAAAATTAAATAAAAAACTTAATGGCAGTACCTTTCCATTCATCTTTAACGAAACTTGTATAAAAGAGGAATTACTGTCCAAATACACAATATATATATATATATATATATATATATATATATATATATATAACATAAATGTCAGTTTTAGGGGATACCCATATTTGAGTAGACGTTCCGCTTATTTATTAAATACCATATTAAATTATTTTCGTCTATCGGTTTGAATATTCGAGAAATCTTGTTATTGAAAGATATGCGTTCTACGGCAGGGGAAACCATCGTTAGATCTGGTATGCTTTAGGCTTCTCGGCGCAAATCTGGCGGATTGATAAATAAAAATCCATCACACACACACACACAAATATATATATATATATATATATATATATATATATATATATATATATATATATGGCCCTTCACCTGGATTCGTGACGTCGCTAATTGGAGCCTGAATGACTAGCAACGTGGAGCGTGGTCTGGTGTGTCATTGTTCAGATATTCCGGGCTGTTGGTAAGTTTCGGTTGTGGCACAGAACCCACGGAGACTATAAACACCAGTTGTCAACAAAGTACCGTGAAGAATGGAGGTGGGTTCCAAAATGGAACGTTTTGAGCTTAAATATATACACTACAGGAAAAAAGGTTTGGAGCTACACTACATTACTTTTAAAACAAAAATTAAAATTATATATTTTTGTATTTTTTTTTTAAGTAAATGATAAAATTTCAGTAACTACAATATATTTGCTTTTATTTTGAAAAAAAAAATAAGCACTATAAATATAAAAAAAAATTATCATGCAACAGCATCCCATTTCGTCAATGAAACCACTAACTGTTTTATTTACTGCTTTAAAAATTCTTGGCAATTTTTCCAATAGTTTTTAAAAAGTAGATGACAGACCCTCATAAGCATTCTTCAACCACTGAAAAAGCTCACTCTCATTCTTTGAGTATTCTCTTCGAAAGCTCTTATCCAATTCATCCCACCCTAATGCAATGGGAGAAAGTCAGGAGACTGAGGCGACCAAGTCATAATTTCCAAAATGTTGTTTCTTTTATTGACTCATGGTATGGTTGATGGCAATTTTGACATAATTTAAAAGAGTGTTCTGGATTTTGTTGTCTTGTTGAAAAGTGGGTTTTTTTCAATTATGCATAAACCAGATTGTATAGCATATCTTTACAAAATCAAATGATATTTGGTTCTTTTTCCATGTTTCCCTTGACCTGAATAAAATCTGCAGTCCTTTTGGTAATCTCAAGATGTCTACTGAGGGTTTAATAGTGAAAACAAAATATAATGTCTCTCATACAAAATATTCATAATATAGCAAAATGTATTATGGACAGACGAAACCAAATATGAGCTTTTTGGTATTAAGAGGAGCCTGGAGAAAGAGTGAAAAATAAAAGTAAATACATTGTAGTTACTAAAATTTTATCTTTTACAAAAAAATGCAAAAAATCTCCTTTTAAGATGTTTTTAAAGAAATGCAAAGTGGTCCCAAACATTTTGCTAGTAGTGTATATATAAAAACTGAAATGCCCCTAAATTAGAGACCTTGTTTTCATCACCATCCTCGTAGAAATTAACTCAGCTTAATGTATGTATGATGTAATAAGTAAAGAAGTAGTGTAGCTGTGGCAGGTTAATTATATAAGGAGACGTCAGTAATAAATATATTCCAAACAGACATCAGTGAAAATTGCAAGCAGTCATATATCATGCTAAACGGGGGTGTCGGCCATCGACAGGAATGATAAAAATTTAACAATGGGAAACACTGCATCAAATCACATCTTAATTCAAATTGGTGCTGCTCAGCCCATCAGTCAACGCACTATACAGAGTGCACTCTATTCCACATGGTTTCGTACTCTTTCATTAGACTGTATGAAACTATGGACCCAGTCTATCAGCTGGGTTTTGTGCAAGCTAAAGGTCGTTCTGAAATGTAGTAGGATGCGTTTTTAGAGCAAGCAAGGATCGCTCGTTTGTCTTTTTGAATGAATTTAGTTAAAACTGAACTTTTAAAAATCATATAATGAGAGATATGTAATTATCTTTTGAACAACCAACTACTTCAATTGCGAGATGGCCACAAAAGTTATTTACTAAGCTTAATCTAACATATGGTCATAATAATGATTGTACACAATATACTAGCGAATTGGTCTCTGAGACGAAGCTGTCAACCATTGATCGAAGATAGGTGCTTCAAACTATTATACGGCTCATTTCATTTCTATATCAACAGCTGACATTTAAAAAAAACGATACGCCTTTCTGTTTAATCAGCAATGGTAATTTTATCTGAACTTCAACTGAAGAAAACAACGTCCGTATCTTGATTTTCAATTCACAGTTTGGCAGATTTCTTCGTTTGTAGTTAGTACATCAGTACTTGCAAAATATGTGATAAACAACACGCATTCATATATAAAATCTGTTATAACTGTCTCATCAAATGACTTACACTGGAAAAAGTACTCGCTGTTATCGTCCATTGATTGTTTGCCTTGAACACGTCAAATACAAATTTGTATATTTTAGCAGAGACACAATTATTCAATTTACTATTTCTTTTTGATTTGATTATAAAATTTGGGTCAATTTTTCAGAATTCTTCGTGTAGTCTCAGACTCTGAAAACGAATGTCGCCATTATTCTGGAAATAGTTCACATCGTATTTTTTCTTTTCATTACGCTTTTGGACCCTCCTTCCTTATGCAATCGTCAAGGGATTTGAAAGAATTCCTTTATTTGAGCTACTCAAAACTCTATTTTTTTTTGTTAACTTCTAGTATTAGATTAGATCACTGAGGTGAGCGACGTAGAATTATGCTGCACTGATAAATTCTCTATGAATCTGAAAAAAATTAGACGCTGAGACTTGTAACTTTTCCCCAAAATTAAAATCACAATTGAAAATGAAATTTCAGACCATGGGCGAAATATGACGAGGTAGCTGACATCGTAAAGAGGACTTTACGGAATGTTTTAAAAAGTAGAACAACCACTGGGATAAATAGGTGACGTCTAAAAGGAAGAAAATTAAGATGCTATTACCCTAGGTCAGGCATGGGTAACTTTTTTTTGAAGCAGTGGGTCACATGATCTATGGCTAATCAAATGGAGGGCCGCACTACTAAAAAGATTCAATGTAGTTTTTTGCAGTAGGTACTTCAGCTATTTTTCACTACAGAAGACCATATGCGCAAGCATATACCTTAGAATTAGGGGGAAAAGTGATTTTTTTTCTTTGGATAAAAGATTTTTCTATAATTAAAAAATTGAAGTCTTCGTATAATATATGTCTTCTTTAGAGAAAAAAATTATGGATATTTCCTGTTTCAGAAACAAAAGATGTTTGATCTTCCTTAGTGGAAATCGACAGTTGTCTAAAATGATAAAAAGGTTATTTTCACCATAAGTTAACAAAATTCAAGAAACATTGTACTTAATCATTGTATGTGGTTATGGATGAGAAAGTCTGTGAGTGAATAAGTGAGAACAAAACGTAACCAAATTTAAAGAAACGAGTTAAGAATTTTCCTTATGAAATTAAACGTACCATTCAGAAAGAGCAGACCGCAGTTTGCCCATGACTGTCTTAGGTAGTCAATTTTTCGTCAATATTAAATGATTGAATTCTTTCCGAACAAAAATCGTACATTCTGAAAATGGCTTTATGTATACTCAGTATTTTGCCGTTAATCTTTAAGAGAAAACATTATTGCTTCATACGTGGAAAACTTTCAGGAAGCGTTTTTCTTTTTATCATTTCACTCCAAGCAAGGCGGGAATGCTACAGGTGTGCAGGAGGTTACAGGAAGTGAAAAAGAAGACTAAGAATAAGGAGGATTGATGAAAGGGCAAAAGATGAACGGGATTCAAGAAGACAGAAGATGGTGATTGATGTTACATTTAGTTTTTTGAATATTGTAATTATCAGGGGAAGCAACTGAGTTCCACAGGTGGGAAGTGCGAGAAAGGAAACTGTTAGAGTAGAAGTGGCGGTTGCATTTAGCTAGTTCAACAATAAAAGGGTGCGACCTAGATGCCAATCTAGTCGCACGTTTAAATTCGTATATTCGGGGTACCAGGGAAAAAGCTCGTCAGAGCAGTTTCTATGAAAATATTTGTAGAAAAGACAGAGGGAAGCTACGTCACGTCAATGAAAAAGTGACTGATGTCGAAATGCCAAGTTAGGATCGATTACATTACAGATCCTTCTTTAGAGTTTGTCAAGAATCTCGAGATGTACAGCAGGGCCACCAGACCAGATATGTCAACAGTATTCAATGCACGGACGAATGGTAGATTTGTAAATGCGAAAGATGAATTATGACGAGAAAAAATTCTGGTACAACACTTTCCTTGCAATAGATGCAGCTACTGATTCAATGTAGTCGCTCCACTTCAAGTTAGTGAAAAACGTGAGTCCAAGAATTCGTAGTGTGTTGCTCTCCTGGAGTCTAGCGTCAGCCATGCTGATAGCAGACAGAAAAGGTTGTCTGTGGTGTTGTTTTTTTTTCTTTTTAATATTACTATGTGGTTTGTTATTATCCATAGTGTTCCTATTTTGTTCCCTATTTCTGACTCTCATACGGGACTTATTTCTATGCTCTATCTGCTTATGGGATTCTCTGATAGAATTATAAGCGCCACCTCTTTCACGGTGTGTACTTAATGCGATACTCTCGTTTAACGGCATTGCAGATGTAGACAAAGTTAGCAGTAAGATTCATTCACATAATTAATAATAATCTTTTAAACTGTCTCACTAACAGAAATGATTATTGCCAATAATAAATACTGAAAACAGCTAACGTTTTCTCTAGTAGATTTACACAAATACTACAGACTAAACTTAAGGAAATGATATGCCGGCAGAGTAACGGATATTGGCGCAGAAAGTGAAATCGGTGAGCTGAGTTCAGATTCCAGCCTATCTTTTTGCGTTCATTTTCACACAAATTTCTTTGAGAAAGGAATGAATCCGTCTCTTCTCGACACTCCCAGTAGCAAGGTAGACTACATGACAACGAATCTATGAGAAAGAAAACTTTGGATCGAAAACTGTAGAAAAGGTGACAAGAAACTGTTCTACTGTCTTTACCAAGAAGTCATTGCAATTCGCAGAAACGGAATTTGTGGAGAGCTATGATCCCCTAATCCCTGAAGAAACACACATTTAAAATATTTAGGAATAAAAACTTGCATCTGAAATCTTGTTTCAAAGTGAATTTTCTTTCTTATTCAAAGTTCTCTCTAATTGCTGATGGCAACGTTGTAATTTTTTCTTTGTGTGTTTTTATCACGAAATATATTCACACGATTAACACGCCTTTGAACTTTTCTGTTCTAATTTTAACATTTATTATATAAAATCTCTTGTTCTTATCGAACGAGGACGTGGATTGATTTTAAAATTAGTCGGTCCTGTAGGGATTTAATAATATTCAAAGCCAGAAAGCGGAAATCAAAACCCCCCATCAGATATAAATCTGTTGACAGACACACGTCCGTTGGTAAAGCAATCCTCACTCAATACCAGTGATGTAAAAATTAAAATTTAACGACGACGTTTAGGATTGATAAGAAACAAATAATCGGTCAAGATAGTCTGAAAAGAATCGCCATTTCGCTGCTTTAAAACTTCAATTCTAGATAATGCACTGACATTATTCCACGAATTATTTGTGGAGTATACTTTATCTTCGTTGTTTTTACCATACAATTTCAACTGATTCAGTTTTTTTTGTTGTTGGTTTCCTTATGTATATTTCAGCCGGTAACTTTTGCGGGTCATCCATTATTGATACACAGGTGCACCAATAAATTCCCAGCCTTATGATGAAAAATGCATTTATTCTACACAATAAATATTTACTTTTCAACATAATCTCCTTCTTTGTCAATGCACATAATTCAGTGGTAAATATTCAGGTAAATTGATAAATTCACAGCCTAATGATTAAAAAAAGCATATATTTTACGCAACAGATATTTATTTTTCAACATAATGTCCTCCTTCGTCAAGACACTTACTTCACTGGTTAATATTAATTTTACAGATCGAACATTATAGCATGCAAATTTACAGTTAAACCTCATAAGTATATGTTAGGCTACGGACTTATTAATATGCTCATGATATATTCTAGGATTGTACAGTAACCAGTGTTTGATGAATTTTAGGCATTTTAAATTAAACAACCGCGCATTATTTTGTAGAAAATTTGATATTATCTTTGTGATAATAAATGTTATATCTTTTTCATGGAATCATGCTTCGTATGAACGTATGACATTTTTTCTTTCATTAAATAATGCGCATTTTAAGTTTGGTCTTTTTTGAAGGACATTTGAGAAAAGAGCTTATATGGGTTTCAATCACATCAACCTGTGTTGTTTGATCTCAAACTGTGACTTTGGTAGTATGGGGTACAAGAAGAGATTTTAGGGAATAGGAAAGGGGGAAAATGTGCGCATTATACATTGAGAAATGTGGTAATTTGGGCTTAACAATTATTAGGTTAAGAAAAATATTTCGTTTGATGTTGAAATTCAGTTCGGTCTGCATTTAACACTTGGGCTTTTCCCGCAAAAATGATTTGTATCCTGTATTGTGACACACAATAATAATAAGTACTCGTATCTGATATCAACAATAGTCCGAGATTTTTTTAATGAATAATTGATAAGACTGTTCAGTTTAATTTAACAAGATCTCGAAGAGGGTCATTGCAGTTAAAGTTTCTTTCATTTCTTCTATCTCTCACTGATAGTGTGTTCTCAGGACCTCAGAACAATTTCGGTGACATACGAGGTTTGATAAAAAAATATCAGAGCGAATGTACACAGAGCGAAGCCGGTGCTTGGCACAGATTGACCTTGAACTCTGTAGCGCATACGCACTAAGTTCTAACATTCTCATTCATTTTTGTTGTTTATAGCAGTGCTTGAAAGGAAAGTATCTGTAGGATCCTTCATGAGATCGCTAAAAAAGAGCATAGTCTGATGAAAAAGATGACAAAATTGACGAAAACAAAATTTTATCGTTTAAATGTTTATGTTATTATTAAGAGGACAGATCAAAGTATTTTGGGGGTATTTTTTACATTTTTAATCGTTCCTAGCACATCCAAAATTTTCGTTAAAAATCTTGTTCTTTTTTTTAGTCAGCAAAATTGACAGATAATCAATCCTGTCAACTATTTTTTCCATTTTATAAAAAGAATGAAAATCTTTTTAAAATCATTTATAATTTTTTCAAAACTTATGTTAAGAAAATCAGAAATTATAATGTTTATTTAAAATATTTTGAAACAAGCATTACTTAGTTTCTACGCCGGAAAGATGTAGTTTGAAAATAAAACAAAGCAGGTCATAACATTTCGCGTCACTTGACAGGTGACGAAAGACATTTTCATGACGTGAGGATAATTTATTCTACGGAAGGAGAGAAGTGAAATTATTTACATTTAAGTGAACAAATTATTTACCTCGTTATTTTTAAGGAAAACTTTCAGCGCTCTAATTTTTTTTTTTTTTTGTACTTAGCTTTTACCTTTACGTTTACGATGCTTTATGGAAAATATATTATCAAGAAATTAAAATAAGACTGTTAAGAGTGAGATTAAATTTCATAAGAAAGGTATCTAATTAATTTATAGGTACCTTTCTTATGAAATTTTATCTGAAGTCTACATGAAATACAAATTTAAATTTGATAAGATGATACTGATACTTGTAGGTACCCATCTCAGTTGAAATTGAAAAATCAAAATAACTTCTCCACACGTGTTTTGCAAAAATAAATCTATATCTCAAAAGGACATTTACGAAACTGAATGCGGCTTTTAACTAATTTTATATTTTAACAACTTAAATGTAAAAATCTATTATAAGTAAAGAAATAACAAATAATTGTATTAAAAATTCAGTATTTAAGTTAAATACTAGACAAAAACTCAATCCACGTGTTTTTTTTTATTGCACGCATGATACTTCCAGTCTTCCATAGATTTGATTTGCAGTCGTATTATTGACACAAATTATATTTTTTTTATATACTAGTGTTCGTTGGTCTGTAAGAAGCTTTGAAAATTATAATCTGTAAATATATATCTACTTAATAACAACACTCGTTAAATTGTACAAACTTTTCCCTAATTTTAGAAGAATTAACAACATTTAATGTAAAAATAATAAAATATTTTAGAAATAACAAATAATTGTTTAAAAAGTTCATTTTTCATAGAAATATCTTTTTGCAATATTGTCCATGTTCATTAAAATAAATAAAAACAATTAAAAGCTTTTGAAATTAAATAATATTTTTGTTTTATTGAGTTTTGTATGTTACAATTCAGAGACGATTTTCAGGTAGAGGTGGTCCAACTAAAAAAAAAAACCAAAAAACAAAACATGATTTGGTTTCCTCAAAGCATTGTGCTTTTAACTAGTATAATCACTAATCTGCCCAAAACTGAAATTATAGAGTTTTCGTACAATTAGTTAGGGGGGTGGTAATATATATGAAAAAAATATTTTTACCATGACTTTAAAAAAGGAAAACATATTTATAATAAGTTCCATCATTTGTGAAAGTTTCATTAAAATCCGACAATTATTTTTTATTTTTGCAAGATTTACAAAATTAATGTCTGTCATACAGAAAAAAAAACGCGCTAAAATTTTTATGTTACTTAGTCGTTCCGTTGAACACGAAGAGAAACAAGGCTTTTCAATCAAAATTTAGAATGTTCTAAAAAGAGGGAAAAATTTTTTAAAATAATTAAAAAATATTTTGCCCTTTCCTCTTAATAATAACATAAACATTTAGATGCTAAAACTATGTTTTTGTCAAGTTTAGTGTGTTTTTCATCATGTTATGCTCTTTCTTAGCGATCTCATGAAGTTACCTAGAAAGTGACCATGGCTTGTGCAGCAGTTTTTAGCCAAGAAAAAAAAAAACATGCCCCAATTCTGACAAACACTATATTCCCCTTGGGACATTTTTCTATTTCCAAAAATCAATTCCTGCTTGAAAGGAACAAGACATCGAGGAAATCAAAGAGAATGCAACGTGGCAGCTGCTGGCTTTGTATAAAGTGTGAGATTTCAAAAGGGGACTACTTCGAAGGATATTAAATGCTGAATTGATATGTATTGTAGTTTTCTTTTTATAGCGCCAGTCCCGCTATTTTTTGATCAGACATCCTATTAATAAATTTTATTAATGTATCTTTAAATTATTCTGGAAAATCTTTTTCTTTAACTTGAATTGCTTGATATTCTCAAAAGAAGCCGTTTCATTTTTCAGCAGATTTAATTTTTAAATCAGAATTTTTCTATTTTTGTTGTTTTTTATTTTAACTTTTTTGGAGAATCTTTTTAGCCTTCAAATTAATAATATTAAAATTAACTGGAATTAAATTAAGATTCATCTTTCAACGCGAAAGATAACGATTTAGAAAAAAATAAACTGAAATCTGCCGAATAATCTATTTGAAATCTCCATTTATTTTTTTATTATTTTTTTTAAAATTATTCACTCCGTCCTGTCCACGAGGTGAGATGAAAATTATGTAATGAAGAAAAAACTTTTAATTATTTCACAGAAACTGTTTTATATTTTCTTCACAGAAGGCAAATCTCTATCATTTGTATTTAATGTAATTACTTGAATAATTATTAAGTTAATTACATGGAATGTAATTAACTGATTTTCGCATGACAGGCTTTATTAATTTTATGGAAAGATTTTTTTTTCAGTGTGAAAGATTGTTTTTGCAGTCATCAACTCAATGAAATCACATTAACCTTTGCCGACTATGCACAGTATTAAACTGAATTTCTTCGGTCAACTACGACAAACCGGCCCAAACCAGAAATATATTGTTGATGTATTAATAATAAGATGTTTTAATTATTGGATAGCAATAATAAAAAATTGAATAAATTACACACTGGTTATACAATTGCCACATTATCTCGTAGTCTAACTTGGCATGGAACTGATAATAGTTCTATTAAATCGCGAAATAGCAACCAACACACAAAAAAAATCCATCAACTATTTATAAATAATACAAAAATTTCTTATAAATTGTAAAAAAAAAAAGACGACTACAAATATTAGAAGATTTAATCATAAAAAGTAAATAATATAGCATTAATTAATTTTCATTCAATTTAGGAACAAACATTAAATATATCGGGATACAGGAGGCGATTGGTTAGTTAGCTTCCAAGAGTCAAAACGTGTTTCTGCCCGGGGCAACCAGCTGCCCGATATAGAAAAATATTCATATTCTATATGTTCACCAGATATAGAAAAATCTCCAGCTCCCGTTAAGAATTATATGTAAGACCTTATCTTTTCGTTCTCTTTTCACACTGCTTGTGTAGATATGTGTTATATTTTGTCCGTGTGGACACATGTAAATATATATATATATAATTTTATGTATCACTTAACAACATGAAATTCTCTCTGAGAACAAAGCATGTTTTTCATTCATTTTTCTTTCAGTCATTCTGGCCATGCAATATGGTGTTATTATATCATGAATATAATAATACCCATAATGGGGAAACGTAAATGAGAGAATATTCACTTTCTTCCATAAATGAACGATCATCTATGTCAACTCGACGTAACATAATGCTATTTACCCCCATTAAATATATCTAACAAAATTAGTCAAGACGCTCGACAAACTAATAAATGGTGACGTGATATTTAAAAGTTAAGTATAATTTAATGGATAAAATTAAATAACAAAATTTAAATTCTGAAAGCAATTTTAAATAAAAGCATCTTAATAATAGGATATAGAAAGCGTGCTTAAAATACTATATTAAAATAAATATGAAATTTCTTTGACATTAGCTTATAACATCACGAAGGTTTGATTTTGGGAGCGAAGATTTTAGAATATTTTCTCTGATTGTTAGAGACTCTCCAATGTCAAACAATTGGAATGACCCTCAGACCTGTGCTAGTGAGGTTTTAAGGTTAAGAGTGACGTATGCATAATGATGCTGGTCGGAAGATTTCTGTTGGGGTTTCCCTCTGCTGGGTAGATGTCCAAGTTGGCTGTATATTAGTTTACCACTCCATTTCGGCAGCATAGTTGCTCTATGCAAACTGAAGCTCAGATCGTATACTCACCGCAAAAGAAAGGATTTTATTGATTTTTGTTTACTAAGTTTTAACTGTAAAAACCTCGCAAGGTGTTCTCATCCTCTTCCATCAGTTGTTCTACTTTCTGTTACGCCAGAATTTAGATAACACTTGCCAATAGAAAGCTATCTTAAATCAGATATCACCATAGTTGAAAAGAGACAAGAAAATGCAAGCTCATCGATAGGGGCTGCTTTTCAGGAAGCCATAATATCAAAGCCAAGAAATTGACAAGCTTAAGAAATATTATACCAACTTCAGAATTGAAGTTGTCAGGATTTGAGTCGTTCAGGCAACTATTGTTTCAGTTAGAAACGAAAACTTAAACAATAATAATAATAATGACATCTTTCATAGTTCTCAAACCGAAATCTTTCAGGCTTACTTATATATATATATATATATATATATATATATATGTGTGTGTGTGTGTGTGTGTGTGTGTGTGTGAGAGATAAAAATACAGTTTTAAAGAAGGCTATGTTTATGGGTAAATGTGCTCAATATCAGTTATAGAGCGTGTGTAAATATAAAAGTGGACACTGAGGTCAACGCCGGGTGACGACAGTCTGGTCCAAGTTTTAAAATGTAATTTTACGTCGTTTTATTTCGTTTTTGTTGTTCGCTAAAAGAAAAATATCGGCTACATACAGGATATAAATTCTAGGTTTTTTTGTGGCTTTGAAATTTTTGTTTTCAACATGAAACATATAATAATATGGGCACCTATAAATATTAGCCTAATTATAGGGATATATATCAACACACATATGCCCATGTACAAATGCATATATATTATAATATAAATGATGAAATTTATATAGAGAGACATCGGGTATTATTTCAAATATAGATAATTTAGACTTTCAGAATTTCCATGAACAGGTTTCTTTTTTTTAAATATAGTTAGTCATTTTGAGATGATTTCTGTGTCTTCAGTTAAAGATCATCTCATTGTGTTTGCTAAGTAATTCTTCAGGATCATTATGCTTGATTATCAGGATTTTCTCTTTAATCCAGAGGTCACATCTGTCTCTAAAGTTTCTAGGAGTTCGAGCTCTAGAGATAATTCTCCATTTCACCTGTGGGGTGAAGCCGTTTTCCACCAGATCCCAATAGTATTTCGATAGGGCTGTTTGGTGTCTACCGGATTCATTAGTGAAGGAATGGCGATGGTTGTAGAAGCACTGTTTCCAATTCCTGGCAGATATTCCAATATACATCTTCTTTTTTTGTTTTCATTCTCTTTGGCGACGATTGTGGCTTCGTACACTACGTTTTCTGTCATGCAAACTCCTCCCACTGAACATTCAGTTTTTACTCTGTAATTACAGGTAGAATTATCTTTTTGTAACTGATTAGCATTAAATTCCTTTTGTAACTGGTTAGTATTAGATTCCCTAATGATCTTATTATTGTGAGAATTTATAATTTTCTCTACATTGTTTATACATGAGTTACTAATTTTCAGATTCATTTTATTAAAAAAAATTTCTGTCTTGTCTTTACTAAAATGTTTATCTATTAACTTTAAGAAGTATTTTTCTATATTGATGTTTGATAATTTGCAGAATGGAGGGTTGGACCATATAACCTTCCTTTTTCTATTTTTGGACTTATTGGACGTGTTATTAGTTGGTTTATCTATATAAGTTAATGTCTGTTGGAAGTTACTCTTTAAGAGGGCTCGATTATATCTAGATTTGTTTTGATTAAAAATTGTTCCGTTAGAAGACAGTTTGTTTATTCTGGCATTGACTGTTTGGAATTTGGTTTATAATTGCTTTGGGGCAGTTCGAGTTGACGTTTATGTATATGGGAATTTGGTTTTCCTTTTAGGAGGGTTTGTAGGTGTTATTGCAGAGATTAAATGTAACGTCTAGGAAATTAACGATTTTTAAGTTGGATGATATGTCGATTTTAAATTCCAAAAATTTGAAGGCTTTAATTATTTTTTCTGTAGTTTGGATGTTAGAGAACCATTAGTATTAGGTATAACAAAGTGTCCATCATCTCTGTACAGCCCTACTTTTTGGGGGTCTAAGCATCTACTTAGAATGTCTAAAATGTATATAGATACTAAATCTGCTATTTGGGCTGTATTATATGATCCCATGGGAATATCGAAATTTTCATTGTTTTCTTTAATCCAAAGGGAGTCATTAAGCATTAGTATAGACTGTCTGGAAGCCATTATAATTTTTATTTCGTCGTCAGTAATTTTAGCATAATTTTAATTTTAGTATATTGCTAAAATTATAGTTAAAAATATTTTTATAAGAACAATTACGTATTACAATCTTATAGCCATAATTTTATTAGTATATAATGGCCCACCCTCTACGAGTATTTACCTTATTTGATTTATTCAACTTAAATATTGTTATGTTTTGCCGTCTATTCAGTATTATTAACACCGTAGATGTTCCACATTTTTAATTTATCTACAGGCCGCATTAAGAAGCTACATGAATTTAAAAAAATAATAATTTTTTTTCTGTTAACTTTACGTCTGATTAACCTATCCCCACTTCAACAAATAGAACGTCATATTTGGCTACAGTGACGATATATTTGTCGCTGACATATTCTCCACAATCGTCAACGATGCCAAAATCTCACCCCCACCCTCTGACCTTAGTTTTCTATTTAACGTGGCTCTGATTTTTAATTGATTAATCGAGACATACCCACGAGTATATTTTTAATTCTGCCCTTATGCCCTTACCCTTTAACTTTCGAAAAAGAAGTAAAGATTTCTTTTTAAATTTCCCTAAAAATCATTTTATCACCAGTTAACAACCATCGCTTGAGGAAGTACAATCATAGTCTTAAAACACGAAAGCTTTTGTGTAGTGATTTAAAATGTTTTTATTATGATCTCTTATAAGAAAAATATAATAATAATAATACACACACGCACGCACACACGCACAGACGCACAAACATATATATATATATATATATATATATATATGTATGTATGTATGCATGTACCTGAAAACAAAACAACAATGTTGGTATAACCAACAGACAACTTGCTAGACAACCTATCAACTTAGACAAGAAAAAATCTCGAACAAGGAAAGAAAAAAAGAAAGAAAGAGCAAAAGGTAAACACCTACCTACGCAGTTAAGTAAAGTACTCAACGCTCTGATAAACCAGACAGAACAAAAAAAAGGGTTCACAACGTCAACACTTAACAAAAGACAGCTCGAGTCGTTACTCAAGTTTCCCACTCTCGCGATCTTCAGAGGACTAGACCCCACTATATATATATATATATATATATATATATATATATATATATATATATATATATATATATATATATATATATTGTATAATGTTTTCTGGGCGCTTACGACCTTCATAAACCATTATGAAGAAGCCATTTTTAGGTTAATAGCGTTTGTCTATGTGTATTAATTTTTTTTTTTTTTGTCGTTTTAAAATTTCATGTCTTCACACATCGGTTGATGTTAAATCGTTATTTTTTCAAGTATTGCATCAGTTTGTATCGAATTTTATTGTCGTCGCTTTATATTATTAGCAGTGAAATATTTTTAGTATGCTTATATATATAACTCGCGATTTAACAAAAAAGTATTTTAACAGGTTTTGTCACTGAAGGATCTGAATGACGGTAACTACTATATTATAAATGTATTTTAATTTGATTATAATGAAGGCTTGTGCAGAACCAAGCACCCATTTGGGAAGAACTGAACACAGACAATTGGTGCATATAGTGTGCCACAAGATCTCTAAATGACCCTCCACGGGTTTTGAATTTTGTTGTGCTTCGTTTCAACTGGTTGCCAACCAATGCCAAAAGCCCAGTCTACCCTACTATTTAACCCATAGCTTGAAGGAAACGAAGAAATGGAATCATACGTTTCTTAATGGTTTTACACATAATTGAATATAACGAACACGATTGTAATTCGAACTCGGCTCTCCGATTTCTCAGTCAGAGCCGCTATCCATCACACAACCCGCACATATATGCACACACACACACACACACACACACACACACACACACACACACACACACACACACACATACATACATACCTACCCCCTAATGAGTGGCAGAGTGATTTCTGGAGGGTCCGTCTACGAAAGTCTAGAGTATGGATGATGATGATGATAACAACAATCAGCTAAGTGACAAATTTTATATTGGTATTAATTATATATATATATATATATATATATATATATATATATATATATATATATATATATATACTAATTTAAAAATATGGTCCCATCTCTACACAGAAATTACCATGTTTCAAAAACAGGAACTAATATGCACTACGGAATTGTATTGAGCACTGTTTTTTTAAATAAAAATAATGAATAAGAGCACCAGATTATAAATCTGACTGCTCTTTTTCATTATATATATAAAAATCCACCTATTCCCTGCCGTGCGCCGACGGCTTAGTGGTAGAATCTCCGGCTGACAATTCAGTCGGGTTTCGATCCGAGCTAGAAGCAACCGGATGAGCTGTGACGTTATATTGGCTCCTGTTAATATTAATTTCAGTTGAGCTCTCTAGGGAGTAGGTATGGGTTTGTAAACAGTGACTATTATAGCTAATGTAGCGAGACTCTGTCAGTCACTGGGCGTGTTTCTAAAAATAAATACGCTAAAAATCCACCTACTTCCCTGCCGTGCGCTGACACCAATTCAGTCGGGTTTCGATCCGAGCTAGAGGCAACCGGATGTCTAGCCACACTGATGAGCTGTGAAACAGTGAAACAGTCTGTCTGTGGATGACGTTATATATATATATATATATATATATATATATATATATATATATATATATATATATATATATATATATTAAAAGAATGAGAAACCCAAAATAAAAAATATGTTAAATTTGCGCTCTTTCATGAAAATTTCGAATATCATTTTGACATATTTCCGGTGTTATCAAAGCTGCCTTTTCAATTAAATTCATTAAGCTCTTTCGAGTTTTCTACTGTTAACCGCATTTTTAATATGGACTCAAACAAACAAAAATAAACCAGAAGTGTGATATCAGTGGATGTAACTACCCAAATCAGTGGGTCCCACGCTCCCAATCCACCAATTTGTTGATTTACTCTCTAAAAATCTTTTGATGATATGTAATATACAGGGCCACCAATCTGCTGTCAAATTACTTTTTGTTGTTTGAAAAGCCTGCTGCGAGTCGGTAACCCAGCAAGAACCGATATATGCGTACAAACAAATGATAATCTTTGTATCTTTGGCAGTGAATCACATTTAATTAAGGACGAATCCTAAATTATTCGAATTTCTTTTCCACTTTACAAAACCATTTTCTACGAACGAAACATTGCAAGTCTCTCGCTACTCTACCGCTATTTCCATGGAAAATGTTCCATCAAACTATAATCCTTAGTTCCGAGAACTCTAACCCTACTAGATAAGAACCGCTACACCGCGTATATCACCTTCATTCCCTTTAGTAAGCAGTTCCACTCGGATAGCTTCTTCCCAAGAACTGCTGTTTTGTGGAACAGAATCCCAAGAGGATGCTTTCCCAATTACTACAATCTTAACCGTTATCAAATATGCGCATAAAGCCCGTCCCTTACTGTCACTGCTCACATAACCACCTTCAATAACCTTACTACATAGAGTGACCATTGGGTCTTGCATAGGAGGAGCATTAGTAAAAAAAATATCTTAGATGAAACGAAATTATCCTTTTTTAGTTTATTATTTCTTTCTTCTAAATTCTGTTCTCTTCTATTGTAACTCTGAGATCTTCGTTCTATTATCGTTAGTAATAGTTAAGGTATTTAGTATAATTAGTATTTAGTCACAAATAACTTTACGTTGCTTTTACAATTTTCAGATATATATCATTTTGAAAAGGTTCATTTTCAGTCATTGCAAAAGTTGTTCAGGCTATTGAACTCTTCCTTTAGGTTGCGTGTGTTGTTATCACACTGTTTTGAACGATTAATTCTATAGACTTTTTAAGATGTACGATTCGTTAGAAAATAAATTAGTTTCTGTTCAGAGAAAATGGTGATGGCGAGCAACAAATAAAATTAAGGAAAGAGTTAATTAATTTGAAAAAATCTTGAATTATTAATAATTAATTCTGATTAATATTCCTTTGATTTTCTTTCTGTTGCTTTTTGTTTTTGTATGGCAACTTCGAAACCGCCATTTCATACTCGCTTTTGCAAGCGGTGAAGACTGTATTCACTGTCACGTAAGTGAAAGGATATCACATAGTAATCCAGCAATATTTTCTTTGTTTCTAATGACATTTTTTTCCTGGGTTACGGATGTACTGACCACAATCAATATTTAGCCGCAGGTAAGTTTATAATTTTTATTTTCCACTGGCATATCGATGAAAAATAGACAAAAACAGTTACAAAGGGGAGAAGAAATATTTTTGCAAACAATACTGTCTTTAATGAAGTCCAGGAAATTAAATGAAATCAAATAATCTGATATATTAACATTAATAAAAAGTTAATTAATGTATTGATATTAATTCTATTAAATAATGATGTTTTTATTCACGATAGTAAACTTGTGGATGGATAGGTCATTATTTAAAACTATATATAAAATAGATATTTAATAATATAAATATAATAGTATAAGTTAAATCTTTTAGTAATATATTAAAAACTTAACTTTCTTTTAATCAGATGCACCAAAAAACATACCTTTATTCTGAGATTATAAAATTATGTACAAAATCTCTTTAGTTAAAAGCATACAATTCCGTTCAAAATATTTAGATTTCGGCATTAAATAACCCCCATAAATGTTGATATACCACCAAACAAAATCAACCACCAAAACAACCGACATGACAGAACTCCTACAGTTTTTTAAAGAAATCAAACTGTATTCCAAAATATAATTTCAACAAAACTCCAACATAAAATACACATACACGCTTTTAGTAATCGTGTCCATGTATATGCGCAAAAAGCTGAGTATCATCTACCATGTATTCAATTATGAAAGCAGAATAACGTATATCATATGTTTATTATTTCAAAGTTCCCCTAAAAATTAAATTTCAGCATTAAATGACCCATAAGGAGTTGATATGCCGTTAAACAAACAAATCAATCAACAGACGAATGCCGCGGGCCACCGACTTGATGAGATTGTGTGAATGAAAGGCAGAACAGGGAGTGAGAGGGTTTGGCAATGGGATATACGTTGCTAAGAGCTACAATGGAGAGGAGGTTGTGGAGGGCCATAATCGCCCACAGCACATAGAAGAAGAAGAAGAAGAAGAAGAAGAAGAAGAAGAATTGTGCTAATAACGTAAAAGGAGTTTTATCAAAACTGTCATCATCTTGAGTTGCTTTTATAGTAAATAAACTAATTTGTTTGAATTTTTTGGATGTCCTTATCTTTGTTGTTAAAAATAAAGATGAGGATGTTATTCCGAATGTAAACAAGGGATTACTGGAAATGGAAAAGAATGAGACGTCTTTAGTGAGGAGCAAAGATAACAGAGAGAGGACAGGATTTAGGAAAACAGAGGATGGCGATTGACGTTGCATTTAGATTTTTGAAAATTTTAGATGGTAGGGAAGCAAGGAATCGGAAGGAAGTTCTACAGGTGAAAAATGCGAGAAAATATACTATTAGAATAGAATGGCGGCAATATTCAATGCACGAACGAATAGTAGATTTATAAATGTGCAATATAGATTCAGATGAGAAAAACTGTCTAGAACGACACAATGAACCAACCTTATTAGCCGCAGTCCTAGTAATTGATTCAATATAATCGTTCCACTTCTTGTCAATGAGTTGCTCTTCTGAAGGCAAGCCTCGGCCATGCTGATGGAGGATAAAAAGTGTTCTCTGTGATGATTAAAGGATAGCAATTTCGTCTTGGACGCGTAAAAATTTACAACCCATTTCTTGCTCCAGTTAACAACTGATTGGAGATAATTTTTGAGAGCAAATATCAGATTTATTTTGTCGGACTTACTATTAAGACAGGAGTAAATAGTTGTGTCATCAGCACAAATACATAGTGTCTGATGACATCGAGAAAGTCGTTGATGAAGATATGAATCAACGTAGGTCCAAAGATAGAGGCCTAGGAGACCTTCGGATTAATGTGAAATGATCTAGAATTGTGGTCGTTCAATACGAACATCATCATTCGATTTGTTAAGAACGATTTGATAAAGTCAAATATCCGGTCGGAGACACCATTTCCCTTGAGATTGAGGAGAAGGCTAGCATGTCAAATCCTGTCAAACATCAAGATATTTCAAATCACAACCCGAGCATCGCTGTTCTTATCTAAAGCCGGATAGACAAATTCAGTAATAACCTTTAACAGATCGGCGGTTGATCTAGAGAAACGAAAGCCAAAAATTTAATTTAATATTTAAATATCTGCGTGATCAGAGTTGCCAAGAGGACAGAGTTGCAAAGCCCGGAGAGTAGATAAGGAACAGGTAAGTAAATGGGTCCATCAAATTTATTATTTTATTTTATGAAAATTTTAAAAATTTACCTTTAGGTTTAAGAAATGTGCATTGTTCTATAAAAGAATTGTCTTATTGCTGATTAATCCTTAACTCCATTCATAAATGTTTTTATTCGTTTAGTGACGAAACGATGCATGACGTCTAGGGTCACATTCATCTTGGATATTTTTTATTTGAACATGAAACACTTAGAAAATGTTTTCAGATATTATTCTAATAATATATTAAACACCAATAAAAGCGCATGAATTATTATTTTTTAAACTTTATATAAAAATAACGAAAATGAGAAAATCGGCAGTTAACTGCTGATACCTCCTGACGAGCGAACCGAACGATTACAAAAAATGTTCGTCTATGAAACTCTCAAGTCTCATGTGGCACAGTGGATAAAGGCGTTAGTTTGATCCAGTGACAGGACCCAAAGAGTGTGAGTCCAATAGCTGGTTAAAGCAGTGGAGAACTTGGAGAGGGGAATTAACAGGAGATAACTCACATCCATTAGACATGGCACGTGGAACTAGAACAGTTTACCCCAGCGAGCGAGATAAAGGGTTCAGTTCGACATTCCAACCACCTGACGAAGGCCGGAGCGTTTAATGGCCGAAACGTTGTGATAAATATGGCAACAAAGATGAGGACAATAGTCCGAATAATGTAAATAGCGTCTCGAGTCGGGGTGCTGAATATAACATCAATCAACTAAGTGACAAATATTTATATCCTATTAATGTCCTATCTCTGATATCGAGCATTATTGCAAAGTCTCTTTGCTTTAAATATCATTTTTTTCAGTCTTCCACTGATTGACAACATTTCTGACATTACACTATCTTTGTTATCGCCATTATTATATTTATAATATTTTAACATTAAAAATCCCGAGTGTATTCGAAGTAGTGTTACATATCGTGTTAGGCTAGCCTTTCTGGAAGCATAGTTATATATTTTCTGCTTGTGTCAGTGGTGTTACAAAGGGAGGCAATTTAACTGAGAGTAACAAAAGACAGGAAGTTGTGGAGAAGATCACAGATCATAGACACAGAGAAAGAAGACCAGAAAGTGATTTTTAAACCAAGGTAAAAAAAAAAGGGTAGTAATTCGAATATTGATATTTATCAACAGGCAATCTCTCCACTCTTAAGAGAATGACGTAAAACAATCTCCAGGCTGCATTCTCCATACATTTGCCATGTACTGTCGTAATACTGTGTTATGTAGTTATTGGAGTTTGTCTGTTATTAAACTTTATAAATATTCGTTGGCAAATGTAAGCGAATAGCAATAGTAAATAGTTTAGTGTGGGATTTAACCAAATCTAAACGCAAACTAATTGAAATATTAAAAGAAATGACATTTTCGGCAAATACACTGGGACACGTTAAAAATAGCTTTCAAACAAGAATGACAACGAAAACAGTGATATTTTTCTCTTCTTGTTTAGTTTACAAAATATCAGTGTTTATAGTGACTCGACTCGTAACCAGTTTACCATATCATTTACAAGGATAGACAGGAACGTATGAATTTTGTTACAAGTTGGACCAACAGGTGTGTTTATTATAATCTCTTAGACTGCAAAATGCATAAGCATTTTTAGAAGAATCTTGTGGCTTCTAAGTCTTAAAAGGTTAGCAATTGATCATCCATGACATCGGATATTTTCCCATCAATCCTTAAATGCAAATAAGTAAATAATCCTAATAATATAAAATATTAAAACTGATCCACAAAGAGAGCTCAATGTATTTATTATAACAGAGCTTATATAAATAAATAATTTATATATAAATTTATATAATAATTTATATATATATATATATATATATATATATATATATATATATATGTCGATCACAGAGGTTATTCTTTTCTTAGTAGTGTGATCTTCCATTATGATAATAGCTGATATTACTCGATGCTAATAAGAGATCACGCCTAAAAGGAATTTTTTATTAGCATGCATGGAGATCAGGATGCTAATACAGCGCTTTTCCTTTTTTATTTCGTATTAGCCTTGTTTATATATTTTCATTTTTAATGATTTAAAAAGCAACATTCTTTTTTACATGTGACAATAAAATTAATTGCGTAGATGAAAATCCTAGGTTAATTATACAAAAAATATAACCAATACAATTGCAAAATTATTTAAATATTTGTGTCGTCTTTTGATAGTGCAGGTGACCTAGTATAATAATAATAATAATAATAATAATAATAATAATAATAATAAAATGGTTCTGATTTGTAAAAGTTATGATAAACGCATTGAAGGGATATCTGGTTGCTCATACCTTAAAGAAATACAAAAGAAATGGTCTCACCAACACAAGTCACTCTCTACGAGGGGTTTTATCTATGTAAAATGTGCGTGTTCTTAGGTTTTTGTCTTTTTGTTTGTTTGTTTTTACATACACAGGTGTGCAGTTGAAAATGTCATAATGCCATTAACTGACCTTAGGTCTCTGGTTGGGACCCGGGCGGAAATGAGTATACAACAGAAATCAAAGGGAAAAAAATAAATAAATTATATTAGGCGTTCGTCATATATAAGTAAAAGTTTCGCTGTCTCCACCCGCACATACGCATATAATTTTCACGTGTGCATATATGTAGACATTAGAGATAAATACTGATAAATAAATCGGAAAGAAAAGAAAGAGAATGGAAATGAAAAAAGACGAGCATTAAAAAGAACCAAAAAAGGTAAAAGAAATTTCAATGAAATAAACAAAAGGTATTCGCTAATATTTATCTCTTACCTTTGCATGTACAGCCGATGTCAGCTCTGATATTCCTATATCTACAACAGCTGACAAGCTTATGAAGTTATGTACGTTCCACATAATCAGATGTAGACGTGACCTGCATGATCTAATACTGGTCATCTTAAACAACAGTGCAAGTGTAAAGTCCAGCGACTGTGTTAAAAAAAAAATGGGTCGCTGAACTTCGCAATGATTGTAATATCGTGTGACGAAACTTATTCTAACTGACCCGATTTCAGTTTTATTACATTGTTTCTTTGTTGAGTTTTACTAAATCGATATTTGTTTTTTATTTTTATTTTTAGCCTCTGTGTGTGTGTGTGTGTGTGTGTTTAAGGTTTAGTTGAAGGTTTAGTCGACCTTCTTTAGTGGAAACAAGCTCTTCCAATCTATTTGCTTCATTCCAGCTACCTTACGGCATGTCGTTTTATTAACAATGTCACTGTTAGGCGTGCTACTTGAAAAAACTTATCAGTTTTATTTTTGATATTTTAAATAAAGAAAGAAGACTGTTATGTAATTGCTTATTTTTATTTTACGCATTCATTTTACCAAGTCTATTTGATGTTTTTGTGTAACTTTACAATCGTGTGAGTAAAATTTGTTCGCTTCGTTTATCGTCTGCTAAAGCAACGTTAACGTCTCTCTTTCTCTTTCTGATCTTGTTGAACGCGCGTTCGAGTGCACACACACACACACATAAACGGTTTAGTATTAAATTATTTTTAAAAACGGATAATTTGTATTATCTGCATTTTATATTATACATAAATCAAGGAAAGCACTACTTTTTTACACTGTTCTTTGTAGTTTTACTTTTGTTCTGCAGAAATTGCTGAGCTCGCTTTTCTCTTAATACATGATCTGCCATTCAGGATCGCCTCCACGAACTATGGCTTTTCAATACCTCACGCTTTGTTTTTTTGGCGGTCGGATTTCATCTTCGTATTCCATTGCTAGTCACAATATTAAGAATAATCACGCATAAGAAAATTAAACGAATTATTCCTTTCATTTTAAGAATTGTAGCAATACTCATTTCTACGAGCGTGTCTCTCTCTTTATCGAATTTTGGTAGTCGAATACTTTGAAGAAAAAGAAATGGCAAAAGATCTACAGGAAAATGATCAGTGAATAAGTTCACTCAGTTAAGAAGGTTTAGTGAAAGAGATAATCAGCTACCTCAAAAAAGAGTTCGTGTTTTGTGTGCGATCTGCCGAAGAAAAATTACCAAAAAGTAGTTAGCAAAAATCTACTTTAAGGACCAGAATCTATGCTAATGTTCTTCCCTCCCCTGAATAGCGTGACCAACCAGAAAGATCTTTCAGTGAACAAAAGCCGCTGTTTTTCGCTTATGTGAGAGATTTGGATTTTCTGAGCTTCGTAGACGAACACGCGTTTTTGCTAGTGAGAAGTGAAGGTTGGATGTGTGATCCCATTTTGTCGTTTCTACGTTGCTTCTTGGACTGTTACGATGGACTATTGTTTGAACTGTGATTTGGCTACAAGTGTTGCGGTCGAGAGACAGTAGAAATCTATTGCAGACTTTTATTGCTTCTATAAGTTGACAGTCTTTTTTTTCTTTTCTTTACAACTACAGAAGGATAGTGGGAAAATTATTGGCATGAAATCAAAACATGCGGAATGGCTCCTTTGCTATTTCAGTCTTGAATAGAGTCATTTACAAAGTGTAGATTAATCTGATCTAAAGACACGAAAGCTGGACTCTCATTAAGATTGAACAATACCTTTCAGATTTGCTTGTTTACCGCTATTCCATTGGCAAACGGGGTGGGGGTGCCTGACTGCCAATCTATTCATATGATATGTATGCCTACTATGATCATCGTGACGGGGAAATGTCTTAAGTAATTAAAAAATATTTGAAGCACACATTATAAATCGATAAATAGACTATCTTTCTCATTCTCTATCTCTTTCTTTATATACGTAAAATTCAGACATGAATAAATGTACCTGAAAAAACAATATTAATAAAAGAAATGACAACATTTATGTCAACACGTTTCGTTCTTTGAGGAACTTTATCAAGGTAAATGTAAAAGTTTTATTTAAGAATTAGTATTTATTATCATGAGAGGTGTTTCAACTTGAAGGCACACTGCAAATCAATGTGATTTCTCATCTTCAGCAATTTTATAAATAATTTTTATCAGTCCTCTTCAAAGCTCCTCGTCCTGTGGTTGTTCGTTTGTATTGATGACAAAACTATTTCCATAATATTTACTGTTTTAACAGCTATTAACTTGTGATCTCTAACTCCGATATTAATATCAAGTCTTTCTTTAATTTTGGTTTCTTGGAGACAACATATATCAATATTTAACTATCAACATCTGGAGCCAAAAGTTTCTACTTTTCTTTTTGCACTTGTCCTCTAGCATTACATGTCTCGATGTTAAAATCTTTATATACAATTGGAGACATTTACAAACTTTTAAATAAGAAATAGCCAATTTTAACGGTTGGAAGTCGTCATTATTTCAATTCAATATAGTATGTAGGAAGGCTAATGCGTTATTAGTTTCCGTTTCAAAAGTAAAATCTATCGTGGGTTCATTGTTAATAAGTCTATTTACACTATGTGGTAATGCTTTACCATGGTGATATATTATGATAGTATCTGATATGTAACTAAATTTTTCAAAAATTGGGGCGTAAAATACTTCTGAAAAGAGCACTTTCTAGAAACTCTAAAAGGATTTTATTTAAGAACACTAAGAATCTGCAATCCCGAATATTTACATGACACACTTTTAAAATACTTTTAAAAACCCCTAATATCCTTATTTTATACACAATGGTAACAGAAAAGCATACAAAATCTGAATAATTCTGAAGCAGGCATAGATAAGATAAACTGTAATAGTTGTTCCTTACAATATATTGGTGAAAAATATCTTACATATAAAGTATATAGTATATAAAGTATTTTTATGCAATTGGTAAGGATTTGTTGTTCTGTTTTGTTGTGTTGATTGGTGATATGCGATTTAACTGAACTATTATCGGATAGATAGCAATTTAATGCGATAATGTAGTTGTTTTGTAAGCGATGACTGTGTTATTTCTATAATTATTATTATGCAGACATTCTCCAAGTTGGCAAAAGAATGCATAGGTAACATTGCTTTGCTAAAATTGCCATTTGTTGTTGTTGTATCATTGGTGGTGATCATGTTGGCGAATTTTATTTATTTGTCGTAAGTGTTTTGCTAGTTAGGTGATATGTTGCGTTGTATTAGGTTTCATAACATTTTTCGTATAATTTGTGTTTACTGTGCAGTTGTTTATGTAGAATAGTTTGTTGGTTGTTCTTTACATCATCATTATTATTATTATTAACATATAACATTGCATGTTCTTTCGTTTCATAGTTAGCACGTATGTTACGTCCTGCCAGTACCTCAATAAATAGTGGACTGTTCTTTTTTATCTCAGTGAAAGACATGTCAGAGACGCTGTTTGGTTTCAATGTGAAAAAGAAAGAAAGAAGATAGTGGAGATGATAACGCTCTCATCTGAATTAACGTCTACTTCAATGAAATGCAAAAATTTGTCAATTTCAATTCTTTTTATTTGTACCCTCTTACTTCTTTAAATAATGCACTACATTTGTGCTTATGGTTGTTAAGGATAAGGAAAACTTTGAATCCAAACCCGAAGATGGCTTTTGGGAACTTCTTAAGACACTGGACACTATTTTTATATATCAGTTCTTCCGAAAGACATAAGACTTCAATATTATAAACAAATCATTTGTGTGGATAGTCTAGTGGATCAGTCCTAAAACTGAACTGTTGGGACGTTATATCGTCGACATTGTCGAGAGAGTGTATCTATTAGACTGAGTTGATCAGCCCAAAACTGTGCTCACAGTGTTTTCAGGATTCTCTTTAGTAATTCTTACACATCAGAACATGACCAGGTAGCTGTTCTCTAAAAAGAACTTGTTGCGCCGAAACTTATGCTTATGGTTGTTAAGGATAAGGAAAACTTTGAATCCAAACCCGAAGACGGCTTTTGGGAACTTCTTAAGACACTGGACACTATTTTTATATATCAGTTCTTCCGAAAGACATAAGACTTCAATATTATAAACAAATCATTTGTGTGGATAGTCTAGTGGATCAGTCCTAAAACTGAACTGTTGGGACGTTATAACGTCGACATTGTCGAGAGAGTGTATCTATTAGACTGAGTTGATCAGCCCAAAACTGTGCTCACAGTGTTTTCAGGATTCTCTTTAGTAATTCTTACACATCAGAACATGACCAGGTAGCTGTTCTCTAAAAAGAACTTGTTGCGCCGAAACTTAAACTTAAGAAAATGTACTTCCCATTCACCAATTATATCTTCCTTGCAAATTCCTTACATATACCATATACTATATTTTTCACTATATAATTATAGAGCAGGTTGGCATGGCTGCTATTGATCATTATTGCCACTTCTGTTGTATTTACTTCCGGTTTGCAAAGCATTCTGGAACTACATTTTTTTGTAACTGTTTTTACAGTTAAATAAAGTGATTCATTTCAAATTAATATTAGCTCACGCCAGTAGATGCCATCGCCCAAGCAGGGCCGTTCATTCGGGTGGGGCCTGGATCATTACACAGTGTCTGTGGCGTCTTCAATAAGGAAGTCCCGAGGGTGGGTCTTCGAGAAATTTTTGAACAGATTCCGAAATCCCACACTAAACTCGACCATGTGTCATATTTCCTATAACGTGATCTTACGGCTTACCCACACAAGATACACGTGGTTGCTGACTTCTCATTGTATCGTGATTACTGCCAATAATAACTAAGCGTTGTTATGAAAATATATTTTGTACATTCATCTTACAAATAAGATGAAACATGATGTTACATTGTGATCTCCTCTAAGAGTCAACTTCTGGCAATCAGGAGAGCGTTAGTAGCTTTTCTATCAAATTGTAGGCCTACTTCAAAACATGATGCAGTTTTTTTTTTTAAAATATTTGTAGAGTTAAGGATTGTTCATGATATGGGGATAAATCCGACGCAAATTTAGAATTAAAAAAATAGAACATATTTGAGAAATGATAGAGAAAGGAATCTTGCGCAAATTTCCATATTGACGCAGATATCAATGTGTAAATTGAAAACTGGTGAATACGAAACAATAAGATTTTGCTGAGTCATCATTTACCCCCCACTCTCGACCCCAAATCAAAATATAATTTATCTTTAGTCTTTTCATAGAACCGTATAAGAATAATTATTTGATTTTACTTTAATAATAAATCTCCATATTTGTTGATCGAAGAAGCATTCATTGCCATCTAGTATTTTTTTCTTGATTGTAAGATTCTCTTAGTACGACACAAGAGCACGAATATGCAGCACTCAGTGAACATCAAATTACATTTTTAATAATCAGCAGGACTGTCTTAAGAGAATCATTTCGTCTTAGCATTTATTAGTTAAATTTACTGCCGCAAAAGGTCACATATGTGTGGACACTTAGTGAGGATCGATCTCTTTGCAATTGTACTGGCAGCGTCTATCTGGTATTTTTGAGAAAAACTGCTCTGTAACAGTGGTGCCCAAGGCAGATTAAGGTTGTCAGAATGTCCTTGACGATCGCAGAATGATTTAGAAATAAATACGAATGAATAAAAATAAGAAAACTAAAATAATGCAATTATATTTCCGTAATAATTTTGGAATATAACGCGTTATTGAGGCTCTGGAAAAAGAAAATCATCTTTTTTTATGCTCCATGTCACTCCAGAGTGTGGGCGATCATAGCTCTCCACAGATTCCTATATTTTGTAACTCCCTTACTATTCCTCCCAGTCTTAGTTCTACTAGCCATTTACACAAAGTTGTTAGGTTATTGGCTCTTCCCCACTGTCACTTTTGCGTTCAAAAGGCCATGTGAGTGTTAAATTCTCCAAGTCCTCCGTCTCTTTCTGATTCTAAGTACAAGTGTCATATTTGTTCCCATTTTCTTTAAAACTTTCTTCTTGCTACATACTCCATCCCTGGTGTTCTAAACGTCTTTCTGTAGAAACACATTTCTATTGCCTCATAGTTCTTCATCTAACAGAAAATTGTCCAGTATTCCTAGTCATATAGAAGAGACGGTGCATCTTGACGTGGTATAATGGTTAGCAAGTTTATCTCGCTAGAACAATTACAACTGAGTAGTGAGTTCGATCCTCACTCGGTGTCTCATACATTCGGCCTTGTGCCAAGCCTATAAAATCACCATATAGAAGGACTGATTGTTACATACCATTTTAGTCCTTGTTAAGAATAAGAAAGCATCGATATGAAATAATTTCATACATTTATCAACGCTTTCTTATTCATGAAAACAAAGAAAAAAGTGCCGTGCTAAATACATATCAGGAACATTGAAAGTCTTTAGTTTGAAGATATACATTGCAATTAAGTATGGCTGATTATGTATGAAGGGAAAATGGTGGTCACCAGGCCATGTGGAATTAAATCGATAATAGAGAGAAACAAACGAACATAAGATGATTGAAAGAATCAGTATACATGTTAGACACTGACAAATAGATCAGTAGACCTAGCATAAAGATGAATACAATCTGAAAAATTCGGATTAAGAAAGAATGAACATTAAATATTCCATCAACTGAGTAAAAACGTTAAGTTTAATACCACCGAATTTTCAAAGAGATACTTCGTTAAATATTAAATATCTAAATATTAAATATTTGTTCCTCTGGTTGATGTAAGTTCAATCCCTTGGTCATGTAATAGGGAAATGTTTTATACTTTGGTTCATTGAAAGAAACGAGCAAGTAATACAATGCTGAATAGAAAATTAACTGATACAAGTTATGTCGCCTTGGCAAAGAAAGCGGGATCAGAATAATCTCGGTGGATTGAATAAAGGGTTCAGTTCAACATTAAGAAACGTTTATCGACTAAATACGATAGACACTTGAAGAAAGCTGATGGGCACATAGAAATGTTAAAATGGGTACCTCTCGCACAGTGGGAAAGCGAACTGGTGTGAAGTATGAATTATTAATATAGTAAAGGATGAAGTTAAATTGAATTAGCACCCGGATTTGTCTAGGTTGGAACTCATGACTCCATTGGATTTTAACTAATAGGATCGAGTAAAGCAAAGAACAGCCACCCCTCACCCCTACTCACTGCTGGATAAATGACAATTGAGATAAACCATATGGCACATGGCAGGTCGGATCTTAATCAAAATTCAGTAATGAAATTTTTACGTTTTTATGTTATTCACCATTTCTGCTTTGATTGACTTCGGCTGAGTCCGCCAGTGAGGGTCTGAGAGTGAAGTGATCAGAATCAATCTTCTAACCGGTTAGCTGAGTCAAGTTGTAACTTGATACATGAAAGAAACATATCCTCCATAGTCGAAATTGCGAGAAATCCATGATTGACCAAAAGTCTGCTGCTTTTTCACTAACCGTTCACTCAGCTAAACCGCTTTACTTCTCATGTCTCGGAAGAAGTCAGATGTTATATCTGGTTAATTTTGACCCAAGGATGTTATGATACTAGTTGAATGATAACCTTGTAAATATCAAGTACTTGTGTAGAAAACGGAGAAGGGAGATAAGCCAAGTAGAACGACAGACCATTAATAACCTGTTAAGAAAGCTTGTCGTCAGTCGCAAATATGATTTTGGTTTGGTTTGTTTTACGGCATATCATCATCAATGGGTTATTTAATGCCGACAAGATTTTTATTGTTGGTAATATTTTTTTCAAAAATGTTTTACTGGTAATAATGTATTGTTTGGAATAACATTTTTTTCTTCAAAATTCATTGCTGGTAATAATTTTTTTACTTAAAATATACTGCTTGTATTAAAATCTATTTTTATACTTTCATAGTGCTTTAACCTCAGTTAACTATTTGCCCATAGCTGGGACCCTAACATGTGCTACCACCCCCGAGTCAGGGTCGACATGGGAACACCAGCAATTAAGAGGTGGTTCCACGCTCATCAAAACCTCCTGATCAGAGGCCTTGATGTTGGATGTAGTTTACCGTCTTACCTAGGACGCGGATGTAGTTTATCGTCTTACCCAGGACGCGGATGTAGTTTATCGTCTTACCTAAGACGCGGATGGTTTAGCAATAAAGATAGAGAGTAAGACACTCGAGATTACGTGTGTTGGCTATTAGTTAATAAGTAGATTGCCCGATATTCAGAAGACTTCAACTTCCGGCGGGGAAATGAAATAAATCGATGGGACTTTAAAGAGGCGAGGAAACAATTTGACAAGGATAAAAGTCTGCACAGATCAATAATCACAAGGTGAGTGAGTTGATCCTTGATTGAATCCAACATGCACTACGCAAGAGCCCGAATGAAAAGGCATATAATTTTTGAATCCATTCAAAATGCTAAAATAATTTTAAAAAGTGTCTACCACACAAAATTGGATTCTTCTAAATAAATAATTTTATACTTTTTTCTTTTCTAAACTATTTTATTTAGCGAAGGTCTTTTCCATTGACATTATTTAAGATAAGAAAAAATCAAGAAATACATTTTATTTTCTCTAATTTCCTCGAAAATTAAAGTTAACGACGTGTTTCGAAAACGGCAATTGATGAACTCTTGTCGAAGGTAATCAAAGAGGACGTTGTTTATTATTTTCAACTTTGTGATCTTATTTTTTCTCACAGAAAGCGGAGTCAGCTTAGTGGTTATGATAAAGGCCGCATTTTATGATCTTCATCTTTTAATACTATTTTTGTTGTAAAGCAGTCAAAAAAAGTATATTTTATTTTAGCATACTTTTAACATTGATAATTTCTTACTCTTTTTTCTTACATGTTTTCATTATTTTGGAAGCTTTACTTACTTAGTCGTTTTGAGCACAACTTCTCGGTCGATATATCCTTGTAGTCTTGTCCTAAGCTACTTTGAAAGATCACTAGATGCAGCAATCTCCTGAAGAAGACCAAAGGATATATCGGCTGAAAGATATACGAAAAACAACAGAGCTGGAATAATCTTTTGTTATTCTTGATCGTATTTTTAATATATCATCTGAGTGAGGCCGGATGTTAAAGTTTAAAACAAACAATACATTTCTTTCTTTACTCCAAACCAGTCGATTTTTCATTAGCTCTTCTCACATAAATCCGATTCTCACAGCTTTAATAAAATGTTTATATTTGGTTTTCAATGTGCACTTCACTGCGGGAAAATGTTTACATAATGTTTCCAAACTGCATCCTAGTAATTGTTCTCTAAATTTCTGAAAGAAAGATTGTTTTCATAATTCCTTGAATAATTCAAATACCACTACCAAAGACGACGTTACGCCATTGTTATCTTCGGTCAACAACAAATTGTATCTATCTTGGTTATTTCTGGGTTAAATTTTCCTTCAGGCAAAGCAATTTTCAAAATAAGAACCGATCCTTTTGCTGGATTAGTGATTAATGTCAACGTTGTTCATTTCAGAATTTTTAGAAGCTCGAGACCATTAAGCTTGATGTTACGTCACTTCCTATTAAGAGAATTTGTATTATAATTATTTAAAAACGTGATTATCAAAGCTTTATTATTGCTATTAATTGTAAGGTATCGTCACTGGTATCGCCTCTATGTATGACGTAATAGGAGAGGCAATCGACGCTGTAATTAGCAGCTTATAGTCTTGGACTCAATTGTAACTTACAATATCCCGCAATGCAGATGCATGAAATATGCAAATTGTTAAAAGACATTTAAAGGAGTCAACTCGACACTCAAGAACAGCATTTATCCAAAAAGAAGAACCATTCAACATCATCGGATGATGTCAAGCCGAAGGTTTTACATCAGAGTTTTCCTCCTCCTAGTTGAATACCTTAACGAAAGCTAAGGAGTCTAATGCTCCCAGTGAGCCTACCATGTGACTGAATACCAACTTCCGTATTTTTACATACTCGCACCTGTGCCAAGATGGCCGTTAATATCATGAAAGAATTCATCCGCCATTTGACAGGTTTTGTTTATAATCTTCCTGACCAAAAAGATTGATGAGAGAAGCGGTTTAGTTGTCCATAACTCGACCATTAACATAAGTATTGGTAGAAAATACTAAAATACTATAAAGCACTCGCGGCAAAGAGAAATTCAAAAATACTAGAAGCTATTATTGTACAAAATCAAAAACCCACATTAAATGTCCGGTCTATGTGAAACTGTTTTACATAGGATGGCACTTATACGAAACGCGTATATATATATATATATATATATATATATATATATATATATATATATATATATATATTTAATTTGAATTGTGATGTTGAAAAAGTTCCAGGAGGGAGCCAACAAAATCTTGTTTACCAATCTGACAACATTTAGTTCTTAATAATGACGGAGGCGGTCGAAATTACTTGAACAAAAGGACGAACTTTTCACAGTTTATCCACAATTTCGATTCGGATGTACCGACTATTCCAAAATTGGAAAAATACAATAAAAAATTAAATAGATTGTAAAATAATCTCAGAAAACAAAAAGGATTTAATTTTGAAAATGTGGAGAGCTTTTTTGAAAAATATGTCGATTAAAGACAAAGTATGAAAACTAAGGAAATATAAGAATAAAATCAAAAAGGGTTTATCGTCTAAGGCTGGAAAATGATTTACTATTCACACAAATTACATAATCAAAGTAAAAAATGTATAAAAAGTGAACAGCTCACAAAGTTCGTAAGAGACATATCGCTTTAGAGGCTGAAGAGATATTTTTAGATTGTATATAAATGTTGTACAAATCGTTCTTTGTGCGTGGGTTGGTCAGTAACCAAGATTTGTTAGACTGTTCGTGTCTTTGTTTTCCAGAAATATCATCTGAAAAATAGAAGAAAGTTTTATTGCTTTTGTTGAACCTGAACTACTACGGAATGTAGTTGTCGACAGTGTTGAACATGGAGATATGTAAGCGAAAGATTATTGTCGTTTTTGTCAGTAGGCGTTCTTTATGACTCACTAATTCGCCAATTGCCCTAATTTTCTCATCCTTGCAAATTAAAAAAAAAATATTGCCGTTGGTGCATGAGCGGCTTTTGGCACTTTTCCAAGAAGTGGGGATGCTAGTTCCCACTTTTTAAAGAGGGTCCAGTATCCTGCTATTTCTCCAGTGTGGGGTGGTGCAAGCTGGAATTATCTCAAGGAAGAGTAGCTAACTGCTAGCTTTCCCAGGACAGTGGAGCAAATTGCTACTTTTCCAAGAAAGAAAAAGCAAACTGTTATTTTTCCAGGTGGATGTGAGTATGTGTATAAGGGCAAGCAGTCCCATTTTAAATGGAGTACTAGCTACCATTTTTCTCAAAGAAGTTGGAAATCTGAAACATTTTCAACGTGGAAAAAAACTAGCAATTTTCCAATGAGGAAACAGTTGAAGAGGACCGGGGTGTGAAGATGAAAAGAAAACACGTGCGTTTATATTTCCTGCTAGAAGAAGGTCTAGCAACAAGAAAATAGCGGACTTGAATTAAGTCCAACTGAAGATAAAAAAGACAAAAAACAAGACCGATATATATATAAACAAATATATGTATTAAACAAAACAATTTTACAATGGACAATAACATTTGTGTGTGTGTAACATTGGTGTTTGTTCTTTGGTGAATGTTCGTACGTACGTGTATGTGTGCATAATATTCATGGCGTAGTCGCTGAAATGAAGAAATGAAAAAGAGGTTTACCTCACCTCCATGCGAGGTGGGATGCGGCACGAGGCCTGAAGGAAAAAAGAACGAGGCAAGAGGTTGCCCAGTATTTATAGTATAGGGAGAGTGACCACTAGTGACAATTTGGGAATTAAGGAGGAGCTAACTCCGACAAAGTCAAACTTCTACTTTAACAAGTAGAGTTAGACAAGCTGCCATTGTTTACCCCATAGACAGACTGACACCTAAAAATATTAACTAGGACATTTATTGTGAGGAATGTATCGGTAGGATTTGAACACAAAATAAACCTAGTACGATTGAGTAAATCCAGTACAACTGAATTATCCCTATCACAACGAAGATCAGGTGACAAGATTAATGTGTTTATCAAAATTCTGCTTTGTCTGGAAACTGTTTACATAACGAACTTCCAATTTAGATTACTTAGCAATATGTCTAAATACAGAATCTGGCCAGGGATATTTTTGAAAGGCCCATATTTTGTCAAAGGTACTTTTTGACATAGCCGTTTGGTTTCTTAACAGGAAAGTTTTTGTGGGAAGATAACATCTATCAATGTTATTCCGCCGGACAATGTCGATATAAATCAGAACCCACGGTTACTTAGTGAGTTCGCGCCTAAGAATTGTTCGTTGCATCTAAAATACTGACTTTCTAATTTTCTCTCCCCAACACAGAGACACAAACGCCCAACTCTACAGTTAACCCTTCTCTATACGTCAAGATCTTAGTAGAAATCAACCAAATCGATTGTAACCATTGACAGCCCGTGTTATTAAAGTTGTTCATAGTTTTTATAACAGCCTTTATTTTTCTGTAATTTTTCTGCCTATCAAGAAAATCTCCAGATCAAAACAACGGCTCTCCGGAGGTGGGGGATTCTGACTGAGGTCCCCGGGCGGTGCTTTGTGACCCTCGCTATGTTATCAACATTTCCCCCATTTTTTTTCTACGTACATTTATATGCGTTACAAATTAAATCTAGCACAACTGACTATGAAAGGATCAAATATTTTCACGGATTTTGACGTCATTCTGGGGTGTTTTTTTTTTTTTGTCCAAATCCGTGAATTCATATTGCTCATGCTAAGTTTCGAAAAAACACAATATAAAATTCATTATTTTTTTTATCCATAATGTTGAATGTTAAAATTATTAAATTCTTTAACAAGAAAAATCTCAAGTTGATGTTAAAAATTACCACAAAACATTGTCGATTTATTTAAGATGGAATGACATGTCTCTAATTCGTACTTAGAGACATTGTATTTATTTTTAATTTTCCTAGTTAAATCGTTCACCTATATTGAAAATAATCTATTATTATACATAATTAGGTTACAATAAAATTTTGTCTACTTTACGAAAATTAAGACTAGAAGGAGGTGTATCATAAATTCAGCGAGGGGTGGGGCATGAGACACTTGTACCGGCCCTGACTAGACGACTGTATCCAGTAACCAGCCACAGGTGGAAATACTGAACGGACGAAAACACCTACAATCCGTTGCATCTCACTTGATATTTGGTGCCAGTAACTCTAACTGCGACTGACTACATAACCACACTGAAAATCTTTAAGGATTATTCTCTCAAATAAGTAACCTTTTGTAAAAAAAGGAGGGACATAGACTAAGGTTATTTAAATTCGATTATTCGTCATAATTGTTTATTTCTTACTTTGCACTGATGCTGATTTTACAAGCATGACAGTACCTTCCCACTTGAAAATCTGGACCAACACCTAAACGGCAATCTTGTTGAATTAAAATCTTTGTGCTAACGAGATAGACCTTTAAAAATGTCTCATGAAATCATGTATTCGTTCGCCAAAGGTTTGAAATATATCGTGAACGCCATGTTGTCTGAAAGACGTGACAGGATAGTAAAAACGTTTACATCAAGAGAGTTATTTTTTCGTTCGTCTGATTCTGATGAATTTGACGCCTATTCGGCCGATTTATAATCAGCGGTTTGCCAAATTAGACAATTTTTATGATTCTAAATTTTGTCCTTTTGCATATCTAGTAAGTAACCTGACTCCCAAGCGCTTTATAATCACAAAGAAAATCGGTCGAATAGGCGTCGAATTTACTAGAATCAGACGAACCACGCTCTAGATGTAAATGTTTATCTAACTTACCATATGTGAGTACATCAATAAGTTCGTAGCCTAATGAGGAATAAAACATTTTAGACACCAAATATATATTTTTCAAAATAATTTCCTTCCTTGTCAATGCATTTAATTAAGATATGAAAATTACTCAGATACATCGAATATTATAAAATAGAAATTTTAGGTCAGAATTCAGCTAATAACTATGTTACCATATCTTTTATGAATTGGGACCAAATATGGATTAGAATCCGACAGAATGATAGAATAAGGAAGAAATAGAAAACTTTTATAAATGTTTCGCTTTCATTTAAGCTTCATCAGAAGTGAAATATGGAAGAGAAAGTTCAGGTATTTTTTATTGGTTAAGTAGACCACATGTGTATTTGTCTTGTCTGGTAGCATTTGTATGTATAATTTTTGTGTAGTTGTGTATCATGATTCTTTTTGGTCTATTCGGGATTTGGTTGATAATGTATGCGTTATTGAGCATTTTATTTCTTTCTGGTAGTGTCCGTATGATGATTGCGGAGTGGAAGAATTTAAATGACACCAGTTTACAATAGATTACTCACAAAAATTCTAAATTCATTCACTCCCACACAAAACATCCCCCAATTAACATATGACCATTACAAGACAGAAATGCCCACACGACACACACACACACACACACACACACACGCACACACACACAAACACGTACACACACCAAAACAATATGATCAGTGGCATGGGGCAAGAATGACAGCAATTCTCTCGTAACAACTATGCATGTAAGGATCAGAGGTATATAAGCAGTTAAACCGGTCTCGAATATTTCATTTTGTGCAAATGAATGTTGTAGTTATGGGCATGCATGCACATTTGAGTGAATTTCTAGAGGCCAGCTTATTATGTTTAGAAGACTAGAGTATTTTCCTAACAGGTTGGTTTGTAGGTTGCTCACATTGTAGTGATTGCCAATTGGCAGTGTTTAGGAGAGGGAAAAATCACCAACATCCAATAAGACATTGGACGGTGAAAACATCGACGCGAGAATTGAACGAATACTTTCCCACCAAGTACGAACCAATGGAATGGCTACTGTAGATCATAGTATTTACGGGTTAGGAATAAATGCTCCATAACACGCAATAAATCAGTCCTTGTTGTGCATGGTGCATTGTAACCGTAGGCCAGTCAAAGTAATCATGATAACAAATGACCATCGCCGAACGCGTTTTCAACTGTCATATGACTGTGGGAACTAAATATTATATCAACGAGAAAAGGTCAACGAGTCTTGTTTTCTCTTGAATAAGGTGGAGAAATTGGCATAAAATGTGGGTAAGAAAGTCATTAGAGGTAATGTAATAGTTTTGGTAACATTCTGTTGGAAAACACTGAAATTCAGGAAGGTATTTGTTACGTTACACCTACCCAACATCAGTGCAGACCTGGCAAAACACTACCTGGAAAAAGTCTTCTTCGATAGCAGTAATATCTTCCATCAACACAATGCATCCGACTACAATGTATGTGTTGTACGGGAATGATTTTAGGAAATTTATGGCTAGGGTTAGGGTTATATTTCATTAGAAGAATTGAGGCAATACGGTTCTAGCGGCAAATATTGAGAATACCGTTGTCTAAATATGTTACAACCCAGGAGTCGTCGCTAATCAGCAGTAACTAATAATCTCCGGCCATTCGTCGGTCCTCAAGTTCCTTCTGACCACCGTCGTTACCATTTAGCTGACTCTTCACTCGTTAGCGCGACTCGTTATTGTTAGTATCATGATGATATGCACGGTTCCACTTAGCTGGCGTTTGTTCACGACCATTCACTTCTCTGTCATATTGTGTTTTTGATCTCAAAGGGTGAGAAGATCGGTTATGAAGCAAACTGAAGTGAAGCCAGTGCGACAATTTGGAAACTACGCAAAAAAACAAGAATCCTTTGGAATAAAGAATTAACTCGGGTTAAAAATGTAACAACCATTCGGTTTATATATTGTTGTATACAGCGGTTTTAACCCTTCCCACTTGTTACAATCAAATGACACTGAGATCAGCATGTTTTAGTAGTAACTCAAATTTCTAAGTTCTGGGCTCCAGTTCCTTCACATGGTTTTGGTCAGGAAGTCTCGGCGGACGATACTGATTCCAGTAGCAGTAGTGCGGGGACTTTGTGTGTGTGTCTGTCTCTTGTGTCTCTGACTCCAAAATCTCCAGCTTATATGGAATCCTGAGTCCGGCAGGGGTGGTATTGACTGACGTTTAGGTTCGGTTGTTTTCTTACCCTAAACATTAACCTTTTCTAAATTTCCATATAAAAAAATTACATTTACTCAAGTGGTTTCCCAAATTTGGAGTGGTCCAGTGCCCTTTCAAGAATGGTCAGAGGGATCAAGCCACACCTTAACTACTTTTTACGCTCACCTCATACCATAACTCCATATAGGCAGTAACAATCTCGCTCTCTCTCTCTTCCATCTGCCATTTTCTCAGCAGCCAGACTCAGCCCGTTCCCTCGGCTGGAGTGACAAATCCAACTTCCAGATGGCGCAGCGAAAACAAAAGGGATTTTTACTCATTATTCCTTATCTATCAGCTTGCCCCATGTTAATATCTCTCGATTGATCAGACCACACAATGGAAAAGGAAAGAAAAATCATTTCCACTTTCCTTAAAATGAAAGTTTATCTTTTCTCTATGCCTTTATTTCTTTTTGTACGGTTGAATAGACCATACCAGTTTTTTGCCCATGGTCACTTCAAAATAGTAATAATTTTTTTCTTTAGCACCTGTATCCAAAAGAATCCGAATTAATGTTTGGACATAAAATTTTCTTTGGACGAATTTCACCGAAATTATAATGACAAACGCGTCCAGTCGGTCTCTATATCTGTGGGGATACTTTCCTTCTGATTGGCTGATTCAAAACAGATGTTTTTTTTTTGTTTTTTTTTGGCCCTTTCTGTCCGGAGGAATCGTGAATGCTATTTATTTCGGCGACCGCCCTGATTTCTTTATCGTCAGTATATATTTTTATTTTATCTGACATCTTCGTGGATACCTTAATGGTCTCTTTCTTATCAGTGGGAAGTGGGGAAGAACGGGTAGTCTTTATTTTTCCCAATCTTATTGAATTGTCTAGTTAAATTTGGGTTCGATTTTCCTTGGAATTATTTCAAAAACATGATTTATCAAAGCATTTTGTTTTTAATGTTCTTCTCAGCTTTTCAATCTATCTTCCTACAATTCCAACAATTATCATCCAGATAATAAACTCTCCTTTCCCTGCTTTTTTTCTCCATTTTGTTTCATCAACCTCCGAAGATCTCAATGCTAAAATGTGACAAATGAGGAAGTTCTAAAGAGGATAGGAACCATAAATAAACTCTTGCTAAAAATCAGAAGCAACTGAAATGTTTAAAGCATGCAAAAAACGTTGAAAACATTTGACACTGCCAGGTTACATTGAAGGCAAAACTAACGAGAGAAAACATTGTGCAACCTTCTTGGGGAGATGGATAAATGGAACGAATACTACAAAGAGATACAAAGTCATAAAAGTATTTTTGAGGGTAATAAAAAAAGGGAGCTGTGGAGTACAGTTATCACCCACCTTCTGAAGAACCATGACATATATAGAGAACACAGGCTTTCTTTTACAGATAATCATGGTTTCAAACGCATATTGAATTTCAAGGAAATTTCTTAATGTATATCTTCTAATGTTCTTTACCACCCAGCTCATAAACATAAACACTGTGTCTTTCTTCTTTCGCCTAAAAAAAACTCATATATACTATAATATTCATTCAATCTGAGAAAAATAAAAACAACTCTGAATACAATTATTTAAAATGATGAAGATATTGATCTGGAAAATCGATCACAATCAGTGCAACCTGAACTTTTTATTCTGAATGTGATTTCGTCTTTAGCTTTATTTCTCGGTGTTTTTACTGTTAGTTCATTCAATACGAAGCCTAAGAGTCACTCAACGTAGAGGGCTACTGGTTGAGATTGCTGTTAGGAAGAGGGGCAGAGAAATTAAGAAGTTCATATTGAATTTATTTGTTTTAAATGATATTTGTTCACATACATGGAAATATAACCAACTTTGTAGATTTAATTAATTTTCATGGTTTCAAGTGGATCAACAAAATCACTTTAATTCAATAAATTAGCGGGTTTATTTATATTTGTTTGAATTTTGTTTGTCTTTTTTTACTGTTAGTTCTCGCAATACAAGACTCAAGAGCCACTCATGGTAGAGGATTACTGAGTACAATTGATGTAAATGAAAGGGGAAGAAAGAATAAAGAAGTAAACATTACGTGTAGGATAACTATCAGTTGACACTGGATTTGAAGAGACAAAAATTGCAGTTGTAAGGGAAGCATGCTCACGAGAGTTTTTTTCCCCACAAATTAACAGTTCTGGTGAAGAAGTTGTTTAAGCAGAACTTACTCCTTATAAAAGGAATACAAAGAGAATAGGGGGTGATTTCCCACCTTGACCATGGCATGTCGTGTCAGAGCTTTGAAGGTTGGGGCGGGAAAACTGAGGGATGTAACTCGTTTGAACATATGCCGTAATAATAAAGATAGGGTAATAGCAATGTTTCATCAATGTGATGAGGGTTGCAAGGCGGATAATAATAATGACCCACAAGGCCGCGTAAACACTGGATAGTGAGGGGCTGGATAGTGAGGATTGTGTAGCACCAGGCCAGATATAGCAGCAATAATCCATTCTTGATCTGATATTGCTCTTGTAAAGATAAAGCATGGCAGAAGTTGGATTATATTATGGGGGTGATACAATGAACAGCTCATTCTTCTAGCATCTTTTGCGATGGAACGAATATAAGCGTTTCATTTAAGGCCAACTTTAGATCCAGTAGGTGTTCAAGGCAAGCAGCCTCTTAGAGAGTATGGTCACTCATTGAGATTGGTTTAGGGTCTGTTCAGTGGTGATGAAACTTTACCACTTTTTGAGAGGTCTATCCCCGACTGAGCTGTGAGAATCGGGTCAAAGGAGAGACCAGCTGCTAGACACTAGTCATGAAGGTATTTGGATGTGTTACCACAAACCGTGATATCATCTGCACATATATTTTACTAAGGATCTAAGGCAGATCGTTAATATAATGGAGAAAGAGTGTAGGACCCAGGAGAGATCCTTGGGGGGGCGCCAGCATTGATCTCATGTACGCTTAGAGGACTGGCCATTAACGTCAACCTTCATAGACCTACATGACAGAAAGGACTTCATAACTGGAAAACTCCCAGAGAATCCACTTTTGGCAAGTTATGTAGTAATCCCCTGTGCCACAGCTTGTCGAAGGCCACCGAGATATTTAGGTCGATCACTCTCTCTCGATATTTTATTATCAAGCGCTTCACTGTTTCTATGTGTGATAATAGTTGACTTCAGCAGTGGACTTAGAAGAACGGAAACCATACTGTTTGTCGCTCAAGAGTTTGCTTTTCTTTTGATTTTCAACAGCTTTTTTTTTTTTTTTTTGATGATAGCTTCAAAAGGTTTGCTAATGACACTAAGGAGTCTGTTGGGACGATATTGTGACGATGACGAGAGCTCATCTGCGTTCTTGTAGGGCAAGGCACATACTAGATACCTTTCAAGGACTCGGCAAACGTTTTTACTTACAGCAGGATTTAAACAGCTTCGTCAAGATTGGAAAAAGATCTAGGCCTATATTCTTGAGAACATCTACAAAGATCTTTCCCAGACCATTAGACTTCATAGAGTCAAGTCGGAAACCTACCGAGCTGATATAATGATATTACAAAGTTTATGTTCCGTGAGGAGGTAGAAGTTAGGCAAGAAATGATTTTTGTCGTCTAACCTCGAGTTAAACGCAAAGTTAATAGCAAAATGCTTAGACTTACTGTTCGAGGACGAGGTAACCTCAGGGTCATTTATAATGACGGTTTGCCTCTATTGAGTATTGCGTTTGCAATTTTCCAGAACTCGCAGGGTTCAAGCTTTTTGCTTTCTACTTTGGCTTGGACTGTCTGCGCATAGATGCTCTTTGCATTTTCCACGACCCTTTTTCAGTGATTGTGCGCAATTCTAAACGAAACAAAGTCTCTGCTACACCGTCCCCTTTGAGAGCAGTAATGCAGTAATGATTACGGTGAGCGATCGACGCTTCACATTCAGGCATGAACCAAGGCTAGTTATTTGGTTTTTGTCACTATTTTCGTTTCATTATTCCAGTGTCTTCTCACCGGAATTATTCAAACTATACAGCGAGGCGATTCTAAGATAACTAGTTCTACCAGGATTCAATATTGGTGGCCACAATCTTAACAACATGAAGTTGATTCAGTGCTGATAACAAACACAGTAAAAAGTTACAGAATCCCTAACAGAAGATAGTGAAGGAAGAGAGAATTAAACAATCAACTGTAAAAAGACAGAATGCATGGTTGTTAGCAAAAGTATGAACCCAAAGTGCGAATTGGAAACCGGAGATACCAAAATCAAACAAGTGCGGAAATTTAAATATCTGGGAAGTGTTTTAACAGAAGACGGAAAATGCGACACTTAAATCTGAAGGTGCATTGCAATAGTCAAAGATGTTTTCCAAAAGCTAAGCAGAGTATTAAGAAATGGAAAAACTTTGCTAGAAACAACGAAAAGTGTACTAAACTGTTACGTGATATATGTCCTGTATGACAGTGAATACTGAACAATCTCCTCGAAGATGAAGAGGAAATGTGGCTCTACAGGAGGATGATGAAGATACCATGGACCGATTATGAACAACGAAGTTTTAGAGAAAATGGAAACAAATGGAAAACATCAGGAAGAGACAGTTAAAATTTCTAGGGTACATAATGAGGAAAGAGAGCTTGGAAAATCTGATACTCACAAGACAGTTTGAAGGCAAGAGGGACAGAGAAAAACAACGTATAACATACTTAATGAGCTTGAATAAATGAATGACAGAACAAGGTTTAGGAGAAATAACAAAAATACAAAATGTATTAAGTGCTACAAAGGACATGAAGTTGTGGAGAGCCATGATCGCCTACGTACTGAGGGGACACAACACATAAAGAAGAATGCCGAATACCTAAACTCCTAAAATCACATTACCATTACTTTGCTGCTTCGTACTTAAAGATGTTGATATTGTAGCTGAGGTCTTCTTAACTTGTCATTTGTGTGTGCGTGTGTATGTGTGTGTGTGCGTGCGTGCGCACTCGCGTATTTAAGCGCTACTCAACATTAGAAGCTAGAAAGAGCGAAAGAAAAAAAAGAAGAATAAAGAAAGAGGAGAGATAGGAATGCCGAATTGAAGGAGTAAAGTCTCTTTTCTTAATGATATTTGGCTCAGTTTTAGTTTGGCATTTTAAATACTCTTTTATACTATTGTTCACAGTGACAAGTTCACAAGAGCCAGTCAAGGTTGAGGGATAGAAGTCGTTATAAGGGCGTAAAAGGCGGAAGCAAGAAGTGCCTATTATGAGGATATGTAGGATGGATCAGGGTTGACCCTCAACATGAAGAGGTTAACATTGTAGTATTCGAGGAAGCATCCCGCCCCAGGATTCCGTTCCACAATTCAACAATTCTGGGGAAGAAATTCTCTATTAGGTTGGTGCAAAAATAATGTCGTTTTCTCACATATGTTACTATGTGAGAAAACGACATTATTTTTTAATCAACCTAATAGAACTTCCTTCTTGCCAAAATAATATAACCGGAGATACCAAAATCAAACAAGTCCAGAAATTTAAATATCTGGGAAATGTTTTTAACATAAGGCAGAAAGTGAAATCCAGAGGCATATTGGGATAGCAGCCAAGTAAGCAAAGTAACAAGAAATAGAAAAAAAAAAATCGCTAAAAACAAGGAAAAGGGTGCTGAACTGCTACGTAATATCTGTCCTCCTGTATGGCAGTGAGTACTGGACGATCTACTCAATAAAAACGTGGTTCTATAGAAGGATGCCGAGGATACCATGGAACGAACATGTGAGCAACGACGAAGTTTTGGAGAAAATTGAAACAAAAAGGAAACTTATACTTAACATCAGAAAGAGAAAGTTTCGGTTTCTGGGACAAATAATGAGGAAGGATGGCTTGGAAAATTTGATACTCACGAGAGAGATTGAGGGCAAGAAGGAGAGAGGAAAACAACACATAATAGACTTGACGAGCTTCAGTAAATGGATGGCGAAACAGGGCTTAGGAGAAATAAGAGAAAGACAAAGTTTAGTAAGAGCTACAAGGGAAGTTGTGGAGAGCTATGATCGGCTACATCCTGAGAGAACATGCCACATGATAAAAGAAATTCCAGAGATATCTTTTTAAACTATCCTATGACCTCGTAAATCTTTGAGATAAGATTCTAGATTCTTCGTTTGACGCCAACCTATGTCCTTATCAAGTAAAATCTTTGACCTGTTTGTCTTTTCATTAGTGGATCCTTGATTCTTCTAAAGGGTTGGATACATAATACCTAAGCCAGAAATTAATGAAATATACTAATGAATTTTTATTCTTGAGGAAAAATATTAGACTGCATTAAAAGAATTTTCGTTTTTAAAACCCCTCAGAATTCATAACGGTTGTTAATTTATGGTGATTTTCTAAGGGTAGCTTAGACACAAGGCCAAAAGTGTGGAGTTATCCAGTGAAGATTGAACTCACTACTTAGACGTAATTAATCTAACAAGCCAAGATTGCTAATCATTACACCATATTACGAATTGCCAAGGGGCTTTAGTTTATGGAATGCATTATATGTCGTATATTTCATGATACGCGAACTTTTGAAAGTTATATATATAACTAGCCAAGATATCCGGCGTTACCCGGGTGTACATAGCTGCAATTGTATTACCGCCCCCGGATACCCGCACACCCTGTTTTAGAAACGTCTGCATGCGTCCCCGCTTACATGCATCATCCGTTCGTATACTAAGCTACTATCAACCCCTTATCCTTTTACGGTATGTTCGCAAGTCTTTGATTGTTCTTAATAAAGGAATTACATCGATAAAACCTTCTTGTGTGGTCGTTGCTCGGTGTTAAATTGTTTCAGTGTTTTAGATATTCAGTAAATTTCTTATGGCCGTAATAACTTTCAAATAGTATGGCATTTTTTGAAAATCTAATAATCAAACAAAAACAAGGATGAAGCGTCAGAACTTGATTCAGCTGCAAGTGTAAACGCATGAACCTCCCCCCCTTCTTCGCACGTTTAGTGTAAAGCTGGTGTTTAACGCTTCAATAATCCTACTCAATCAATCTTTGCATCAAAAGTTGTTCGAATGCCAATTTTAGGATTAAGAAACTATTGGCTAAATGGCAAAAGCCGATTTTGGACCTAATTTGACGCAGATTTCGCCCATTTAACTGAAATAATCTAAACCAAACATCCACACAAGACAATTTGTGTGTCATAGTATTGGACATCATCGCTGACTCTCATAAGGCAAGTGGTGGGATTGGGATACAAGCCGTAGTTCTGAAGAAATGTGCCCCTGACCTGGCTTCAGTTCTTTCCAAACTACATAACTATTGCCACACTGACTCTTGCTTTCCAGTCTGTTGGAAGTCCTCAATTTTTGCCACTGCTTTTAAGAACTCTGGGGACCCTTCTGACCCATCTAACTACCATCCTATCAGTCTTCTACCACTCTTCGGCAAAGTCTTTGAGGCTTTAATCAATGGTTAAGAATCTTACATCCCATGATCTACTCTCTGACAAACAATATGGTTTCCGCTTTGCTCGATCTACCGCTGACGTGCTTACGGCCATAACTGAATTTGTATACGAAGCACTTAACAATAACGGAGAAGCTGTAGCTGTGGTTCTCAATATCTCTAAGGCATTTGATAGGGTTTGACATGCTGGCTTTCTTCGTAAAAATCAAGGATACACTATTACAGGACGATTATTTGATTTAATCCAATCATTCCTGTCAAACCGTGAAATGAAGGTCGTCCTTAACGGGTTCTCCTCCAGTTCTTTTTTTCATACGAAAGCTGGTGTTCCCCAAGGCTCTATCCTTGGTCCTCCACTGTTTATCTTCATCAATGTCATCAGTTCCCAAGTAGGCACCTACACAGACGACACTACTATTTACTCCTGTTTCAATAGTAAATCCGGCATTGCTGACAAAACTAACCTGGCCCTTGTTCTGGAAAAGGACCTCTAATCTATAATTGACTGGGGCAGGAAATGGATTGTAAACTTTAATCCCTCCAAAACAAAATTACTCTCAATTACCCACCATAGAGGATCCCTCTGTGCCTCCTATCACAATGGCTGATGCCCAACTCCACATGAGCGTCCCTCTGCGCCTGCTTCGTCTCACGATTTCCACTGAACTGAGATGGAACAACTGTATTGAATCAATAGCTTCATCTACTGCAAGGAAAGTCGGTTCTCTGTGTCACGCCAGAGGTTTTCAAATCTACAAATCAACCATTCGCCCTTGCATGGAATACTGCTGTCATACATGGTCTGGTGCCCCGCTGTTCATCTCAAACCTGGACAAAATCCAGAGACGGATATGCAATGTGATAGGTCATTATCTGACATCTTGTCTACAGTCACTTTCTCACAGACATGCTGTGGCTTCTCTCTGTCTTTTCTACAAATACTTTCATGGCACTTCCTCTGACGAGCTACTTTCGCTAGTACACAAACTGCATGAATTTAAGCGTACTACTAAATTGGCATCTCGATCCCACCCTTTCACAGTCGAAACAGTTAAATGTAACCGCCTCTTCTACTCCAACAGCTTCTTTTCTCGCATTCCCAACAGTGGAACTCCCTTCCTCCATCTTGCTTCCCTGATAGCTATAATCTCTAAATATTAAAATATTTGATATTTTCCGATGCCTTGATCCCGATCCCCGTCTCTCTCTCTCTCTATGTCCTTTCCTCAAACAACTATCTTTACTTTTGCTCTAACTCTCTGTAACTCCTTGCGTGCTAGTGACACTTCCTCTTTGCTTGGGATGAAATGCTTAAAAAAAAAGGGTGTGAACGATCATATCTCCCCACATTTTCTATCTTCTGTAGCTCTATGCAATATTTGTCCGCTTAATATCCATTCCAGTCTCTGTTCTGCTCCCCCAACTCCAATTTATACAAGCTCGTTAGGTATGTTACTCAATGTTTCTATCTGCTCCTTTTGCCTTCAGTATGTCATGTAAGTGACAAATTTTCCATACCCACTTTCCTCATTATGTGTCCTCAAAATTGTAACTGTCTCTTTTTCATCCTAAACACAAGTATCCTTTTCCTTTCCATTTTCGTTGCTCACATGCTATGATATTCTCAGCATCGTTCTGTAGAACCTCATTTCTGTTTCCTTAAGTCTCCTCTTTGTCAGTAAGGGAATTGTTTAGCATTCACTACCACATTGCAAGACTGATGTTATGTAATAATTTAACAGTCTTATCTTTCAGTATCTGTCTATATTTCTGAGATGAGGTATTATGTACACTATTTATATTATTCGGACTATTGCCTTCATTTTTATAGACTAATAATGTAAATAGAGTCTTATCTTTGTTTCCAACGGAATTTTCCTCTTTCTTAATATTTTGTTTAGTTTTTGAATGGCGTCTTTCGCTATTCAAATGCACCATAACCATCTAAAACTACTTTTAACGATTTAATAAGCACCATCGTCAACACAGTAATTAATAAAATAATTCCAAAATACACAATTATTTGAGATTGATTATATTCAATATTTGTCTATATTTCTGAGATGAGGTATCATAATTATTTACATTATTTACATTGTTCGAACTGTTGTCCTCCTCTTTAGAGCAATATTGACGACGTTTCAGCCATTGTACGTTCTGACCTTCTCCAAGTGCTTGGAATTTCGAACTGAACCTTTTATTTCGTCCACCGGGGTAGATTATTCTAGTTCCACGTGTACTGATTCTTCCGGGTGTCTCGGTTATCTCCCTTTAACTCAACTTTCCAAGTTTATGTTCACCACTGCAGTAGCCAGGTATTGAACTCACAACTCTTTGGGTCTAGTAACTGGATCCAACCAACACTTTTATCCATAGTCCAGTGGATAAAAGCGTTGGTTGGATCCCAAAAGTTGTGAGTTCAATACCTGGCTACTGGCAATAAAGATGAGGACAACAGTTAAAATAATCTAAATGGTTATATTCATTCAACTGTTAAATGAAGTTGTTTACAATAAGTAATTTCAAAATTGTCTACTCAGGCTGAATAGTATTTTTTCTTTATAGATGAGATCGAGTCCGTCTTTTTCCTGTTTGTGAATCATTTAAAATATGTACTTGAACAATGTTTCACCACATCAACCCTTAGACGTCTAAGGATTTAGGAGCTTCTTACAAATGAAGGACAATCCTCATGTAAATCCAACTATGATCTGTTGACCAGCATTTACCGAAGGTAGGTCGTACACTAGAAACACCAGCTGTGGATGTCAAATGAGGCTTGACAGTCCCATCACCATAAAGGTATATCACATAGGTTACAGGATCCATTTTGTCTGTAGCCACTGTAACCAATAACCACTGAGTTGCATGTAATATCAGATATTTTTCTTGAAACTCTCAACTACAAGCATTTTTTTATTACGGTCTCGTTTGTGTTGCAATTATTTCTCCTTCGACTTTCTCCTTCAAAGAGATCAAAGAAGACACGATCCAAACAAACATTTTCAATCAATCAGTATTTCTACGAGTCAATAACCGGTTGACATCTGAGGAATTTTGCGATACGCTAACAAGAATCTCACTAATCTCGCATCGATGTTGTCCTTTGAGAAGACTTTTATAGTTTTTTCGGACACTAGGACGACTGTATTTTCCAGATCATTAATTGACGAGTGGTATGGAGATGTGTGAATATGTTTGATGCAATTCTTCTCTATAAATTCCTTGAAGACTGCATAGACTAAATAAGAAACATTATCTCTCTCTATTGTCTCGGAGTCATCATGATTCGTGAAACACATATGTAACTCGGCCTCTGTTTGACTTTCATTCGCATAGAAACTGGAGATGCTTGGAGCATTTTTTAACTTTCTCGTGAAGTATAGTGCATTCCTAAGCAGTGTGCTTGCATAGTAAGAGATTCATTGGCTCCAACATATGTATCAGATTTGGTATGAACAATTACAACCTTAACCAAGTTTGCACTTCAAAACAATTCACAAAGGATGTTGATCGAAATGTACAACTTTGATTCAACAATAACCGGTACTTGCAGGTAGTCAAGGCTTAAATTCAATCGAGTAAATTTTTGTTCATCTGACAGATGTGAATAATTTATCAATTAAGGAAATGTGGTATTCTTCAAGTTTAATTGTTTAATTTTGCGTCAATTTATAATCATCACACAAGCGGGCTGTGCAATCTGGTTTCAGTACATGTGTAAGCCGGTCTGAAAATTTCACGGATTTCAGTTTCAGCAATTCATGGTAGACATTTTCATTCATTGTAAAAGGTAAGAAACACGCCATTAGAAATTTAGGACTCTGGTTCTTGGTCCTTAATCTTTTTTTTACTTTGGTACCCTGTAGTTGACTGAGTTCGCCATGGAACTCCTTTGGTTATTCTCCACTACTTCCACTACATGTAAATTGACATCGTGGGCACTAAACTAATTTATACCGAACAAGAGTGGCCGTAGTTCAGAACAGGTATAAATGGCAATTCTGTGAACCCCCTTCATAAAACACACATACGCAATGACTTCTCTTATGGGGGGGGGACACCACTTGTAATTTTGAACAATGCCCTATTCTCTTGATTGGCACTTGTGTATGTTTTTTGAATTCTTCAAGTTCGGTTTGAGTTTTATATAGGACAAGAAAGTCCTGTGGATATTTTCTGCGCCAATATCTAACTTCATTTGTATTAACTTTTAATGACAATGAGCTTCATACGAGAATTGCTATAATACAAGTCATGCATTTTATAAACATCCTCCTCCTGATCAGAGGACTGAGACTTTTGTTATAGCAGCGTTTATTCATTCATTTATGGGGTTTTCGTGATTTCACGGTTTTATTACTTGAATAGTTTTGCTAGACGCATTCTTTTTTTCTCTTTGCTTGTTTGTGCCACGTCGCTAAGCCGACGATATTCATAACATTTCCAATTTCTGGTGAATGATCGTCATCCAAACAACAGAAATATGGCGAGTTCAAGAGGCGAGATTTTGACTGGGACCAAATCTTGTGAATTGCAGACACCTGCAGGCTTGGTGTCATTTGAGGTTACACCGGTCTTCAAAGCCATCACATATCTGGCTACAGCCCCCATTGCTTCTGATATTTCTTGGGCTTCGTTAACTTTTTCTATAACAGTCAGTCACTCAGTGAGTTAAGTGTCATACGCGATACACACTTGTGTGATCATGTCTCTTTCGATTCATGCCTCACTAGGCTGGTCTAACCACCCAAGGATATAGGCTATAGGCTCTAGTCTGTCCTTCTATTCAACACGTAACTTGGGGGGGGTGGGAGAAGAGATGCATTCATACGTTTCCCAAGGATATTTGCGTGTAATGAATGTAACGAACCCGGCTGGAATTCGAACTCGTCCATTATGTCCAGCAAAGTTTCCCAACATTCACAGTGTTCAGATAGCTAATGCAATACATAAGTAACAAGAATTTTATCATGTTGGTGAAATTTCGTACTGAAGCGAAAACAGTTCACAATCACGGATGGTTTATGGCTTCGGTGTCTACTCATGAAATCACACAGGAATAGAAAAGCTTTCTTCAATTGGTCTCTCTGACAGACACAGTTTCTGTAATAAACCATACCCAAAGACACTGACACTACTTAAGCAAACAGCACATCGTTTTTTTCTGCATTAACAATGTCATCTGCGATGAAACATTGCATTAAACCTTCTTGATAGTTTGTTAAGTCGCTGTTTTTAACGTCGAACTCCTCAATCCTGCCAAATCGCGCCATTTTAACAACACAAATGACATGTTTATTAATCGATAATTGATCGGTGGAAGACACAGATCGACAAAAACACTCACTCTTGGGTACAAATTTTGAATCTTATCGCCAATCTATGTTGTAACTTCGCCTAATAATAAAATGTTTGTTAGAATAAAAAAAAAAATAGCTTATTAATTCGGTAGATGGCCATCCCTTAATATATCGCCCTATCACCAAAAACACGAGACTTGGTCACTGATGTCAACTAAGCATCCAATATTAAGTAACTAAGCGCTCTCTTAGTTTTTGCCTAACCTAAGATTGGAGGCAATTCTTTTATTCCAGAGGAACGGGCCGGTTGCTACGGTCACATGCGGAAGAATCGAACTCTTTATAATCGGCAAGTCTATCTTTCGTCCTATTTACTAATTTTCAACGTAGTCTATGAAAAATTCGCAATTTGCTATTGTCAGTAACGATCGAACTCATTACAGTTATAACTCTTTTTTGCAAGATTAGCTTTGTAATTGTAACGATTATTTCACAACGAAGCCACACGCCTGATTCGACTTTGACATAATAAAATCATTACAAAGTCCTTGTGTAGTTTACAGTTTTCGTATAAATTCAGTTACACGCCAAGCCAAATCTGTAAAAAGAATGAGTGAATTAATTTATTCCATTTTTAGATTTATTTTGTTAAACTTTATGTTCATCGTCATTATGCGTACAAAAATTGTGATGCAATTCGGAATTTCTATAAATATATTTTACAGTTGTTTTTCGGTATTATCCTGAATCAAATTAGTTATCCTGGTCCGTAGGTCATTTAAAGGGCAAGTTTGTGTTGAATAAACAGTAGTCTTAACATGTCTCTATAAAAAGATATCCAATGAGCTCAAGTCTGGTGATCATGGTGTTCAAAAGATCGATGTACCCGTTCCAAACGTTTCATTACATAGATTTACATTTAAAGATTAACTATGGAAGCAAAGTGACAAGATGCACAATTTTGCTGAAATACTGTATCGCCTATCTATTCTTATTGCGTAAGTTCAGGATTAAAATAATTTTGCTGCGAGATAGTTTACTACTTTCTCTACGATGAAAACTTTGAGGCGGTTCTAATTTTGTAAAGACAATTAGAAAATGATAAATAACATTAAGAAAATTATTATAAAAACTATTTCACTTGTTGGCTATTGTGGTATGTAGGAGCTTCCTTACTTTGTTCGATTCAACAGCAACAGCGGAAATATTCAACAGGGTACAACCGGAAGTCCCGGAGATAAGGGCCTTAACCTAGTATTATTCGCTCTTTTTCCCCATCTTCCTTTTCATCGGCCTCTAAATTTAAGGCTCGCTCTTTCTCACCTTTTTACTTTCAACAGTCTCTAACTTCAAGCCCAGTTCGAAGGGCTACACACAAACCTTTCTACAGAAGACGAGGCCTGTCCTGGCAGCTTGACTCAAATTTCTCATTCCTTCCACGGAACCGGCGGAGAAATCTCCCTTCGAGATACCTATCAATGGAAAAGTTCACGCAACAATTCACAGCGAAATCTCTCTCAACTAAAACAACTACTATACTATCCCCTCACACTGCCGAGCACAAACACACACGCAACCAGGGAAAATCCCAACATTATTGCTAAATTGTTGCTGCTTTTCAGTGCTTTTTATCGATAAATTTTATTACGAAGAGAAGGGAATTTACGAAAATTTAAAATCACCGAAATAATCTATAATTACCCTCGTACTAAATATTTTCTGGAAAAATATTAAGAGATTTTTTGTTGTTGTTTTAAAGATTATCGGTTATAAAATTACTTCATTGACTAACGTATTCATTACTCAACATGATCCAAATCCGTGACTGCGCTGATAATATATGGTTGAGGCGTGAATCACATTTTTAAACAAAGCACCGTCGTGACCTTTCTCATTTGCCTGTTTTATCAACGAGAAGTTATTAAATGAAAGAAAGAAAAAAATTAGGAGGAGGAGAAGAGAAGTCGGAGGAAGATTTCAAATCTCTTCTCCGCATTATAAGTAATTTTAAAGGTGTTAACGAAAAAGTGAAATTTGTAAAGAAATAGACATTTATTAAAATAAAAATATTTTCACAGTATGCAAAATGTATAAATTACAATGTTGACCTTGTACAAAATTCCCTTTGGGTGTCTCAAACAATGAAAGTAGATGAACAGTTCTTTGCAAATACAAATCTGTTTTCCCTGAGAAAACAACAGTCCGTGAAAAACATTTTTTCCTTAACAAAGGAATATCAACACATTTTTTTAGAGTAAAAATTCATAGAAATCAGTTTCTTAGCAACATTCTTCGAAAAGTTCTCAATTTCAAAATGTTGAAGGTTGGATTGGATTTTTTCTAGAAAAGATGACCTATCTCGAGTGAAGTTGGTTCTCTACTTATTTAAGTCAAAATATTCAGGGTTTCGGAATAGGCGTTCTCAAATATGAGACAGCTCTCACAGGTTTGGAAAAGACATTCGTTGTAAAGAGAATTCTAGTAGGATTTTGGAGGTTTTTTTTCTTCAGCAGCATCAACAGTAGCAGTAGCAGTTTTTATCATCCTGGGTAAAGATTATCTCGTCCGGATGATCGAATCTTCCTTTCTTGACTTTGCAGGCAAACTTTTCCCTTTTATATAGCAACCAAGTGACTCCAACTGGACCAAAACCCAATTCCTTTGGAGACGTATACTTCTTACCCCCATTAGTTTAAACTCTGAGAATCACTAACCAGTCAAACTACGTCCGTTTACAATTCAAATTTGACTCATTTTTGACAACATTAAATAGGAGCTTCATTTTGTAAATCTTTACCACAGAATGTTTAAAGCGTTTGACTTCCGTTTGGCGTCATTTTGATGGTTTTTATAACATCAATTTGGAGCCTTCAAATCTTTACATCAATTTTCATTCATGTTTTATTTTTGATAAACTATCTGGCTTCATTTTGGCGATTTTTTTCTAAGAAACCGTGTTAGTAACATTCTAATTTTCTTTAGTACTTTTCATACAATTCACGATTATCTGTTTTATCAAAAATAATTCTTATATAAATTTTTACAAATTTTAATATTTTCTTAATTTTTCATACAATTTCAATAATATATTTTTATTAGAAATATTTTTTATAAACACCCTACTACATTACGTCACATTCCTTTAAACCAATGAAGTTCGGAAATTCGAATTTGAAAATCGTAAGCAAACCAAGTCAGTATCTGTCACTGGCAAGTATCAGTAAGGTCAATCACTGAGCAAACTGCCAAGAAAGATATTGATATCTCGTCTTCATTTACTAAATGAATGCCTGGCAAACGATGAATTCTGACTACATTCAATATTTACGTCGTACCAACTTGCGTAACAAACAATGAAAACAGCTTTACAAAGAAGCGCGATATCTTCATATAAAATCTTTACATGCAGGAGGAACACCAACGAGCCAAGAGAGAGAGTTTCATAGGCTATCGCCAGTGTACTGTAGTGTAAATGTTTGATTCATACAGACAGCTAATTTGTTGTCTTTCTGCCAGATTAAGTTAAACTTAAAACCGCTTGGTACTACAACTTTTCATCCAAACCACTTATTAAACTTTTGAAAGAAATAACTCTATCTACTAAACTTTCATTTACGAGGAAACAAAAGGCCCGTCATTGTTAATCTAAAATTACATTTTAGAGTTTAATGTCCAACGGCTGTTGTAAGTGTCAGAGAATAATTTAAAAAAATGTATTAATCTAAGGGAAATAACCAGAATAATACAATTTTTAATGGAACTCTTCTATAAACATGTTTAATGAAACACGATTCATTTTTCATTGTCTCGTTGTACTGTAGTGTTTTTCTTTTTATTTACACGACGATGTCGATACTATCAAAATTGAGCTAATTAAATTACAATTTAGATAGGCTTATCATAATTTCCAAGCTTCAGTTTTTTCAGGTTTTATTTTATGTTTAATAATAGTAGTGGTGAAATTAACCGTTTCCTTATAAGGAAACATTCGGCATTCATTGACCGAACTTTAATGGTACTGCCGGTTGAAATTTGTAAAATCGTTTTCTTAAAACGGTTTTTCAGGAAATTATACTTCTCAAGTTCACTATTATCGTTCTTTCTCGTATGAATTGGAGTTTCCTTCCAAACCTTTTGTTTACGGTAGCGTGGAAAGTCAGCCTTGATTATATCATCATTTTCTCTTTTAATTACATGTGCTGTCCATTTTTGTTGTTTCCACTGTTGGAAGTCTTTAAGTGATGCAAATTTTGTTATTTGGTAAAGCTCTTTGCGATTTTGTAGCACCATTCTATAGGGCCTGATGAATGAATGCCTTCTTTAAGACTTAAAGGATTCTTTCACTTAAAGCTATTTTTAATCATTGATCAGAGAAAACAGTTGTATATATATGATAGAACCAGATGAGAGTGTACAACTGACAAGACTATTTAACAATATGATTTGAGTTTTCATATTATTATTATTATTATTATTATTATTATTATTATTTCTTTTTAGAATCTTAAGGTGTTTAAAAAAAAAAGTACCCCTAGTGCAACCTATACTTATTTCCTGTACTCAATTTGTTATAACTGAAACATACAGCGTGATATTTGCTGTAGCAAGAATTTATTAATTTCACCTTCTGAATTGTTATGATGGATTCAGATTATGCGCCATTACTGCTCTGGTTCCAATTCCAGATTATAGTTTATGTTTTGGTTTATCTTCCCATTGGTACGTCAAACAGAACGAACGACAGTCTCATTTCATAATCATAAGAAACTATTACAGACACAAAAACAATCAAAACTAGAAAAGTAATCACAAACATCTTCAAAAATATAGGATTTGACATAGGCATAAAACCAAACCTAAAAGAAATAGACTTCCTAGATGCTACATTCATCCCCAGAAAAGATACATATTAGTCTTATAGAAGAAGCAACGACAAACAACTTCACATACACACATCTCTCAACCACCCCCAACAATAATCAAGCACCTACCACAATCAGTTAACCGGATGTTATCTGACAATTCTTCAAATGAAACCATCTATAACGAAAAAAAAAAAAAATTATGAAATAGCTCTAAAGGATAATGGGTTTTCTGAAACCCTTATATACACACCACACAGTACAAAAAGCCAACTGAAAAATAAACATGATAGAGTTTAACCTACCGTACAATAAAAATGTAAAAACAAACACAGGAAAAATATTCATTAAACTCATCCATGAGTACTTCTCTTCATCAAGCACCACCCGCAAAACATTCCACAGAAACACATTAAAAATCAGCTACGGTTGCACCAAAAATATGATACAGATGATAAAAAAAGTACAACAGAAAAATAACCAACAAAAAAAAAATCGCCTACACCAATCAAACCCATCTGTAACAGCAGAGCAAAGAATGAATAGCAATTTTATTCAAAGCAATATAATATATCAATTTACTGTAAAAACAGTAGATAGCAAACTAAAATATACATATGAGTACCTGAAGGACACTGGAAACAGATAAGCAACGAAAACAAAACATATTTTAACAACAGTAAATATGGCAACAGCACAACACTCTCTAAATATATATGGAAACTTAAAAAGCAAAATACACCCAAAATATTAAAAATAAGGCAAACAGCCTACAAGAATAACTCTAACAAATTCTAAATTTCATCTGGGGGAGAAAATAGCTATAATAACCTTCCCTGACAAACACAAGTTACTAAATAATAGATCAGAATTTATCTGAAATTGCAAACATGCAAACAAATTTTTACTGCATTACTTAAAATTTGATCACTAAAAACTAATATCTTATAAATCATCACTAAGGAAAATGCAAATATATGCATTATAGGGAATGCAGCTAACGTAATATACTTTAAACAAAACCAATATCTTAAACAAAGCAAATAAGACAGTTCCAAAAAAAATGAAAATAAATTAAATAAATAAATAATAAATAAATAAGCTATATGAATAAACGTACACCTATGTAAATTTAATAATAATAATCAATAGCAAATAATTTAGGAATAAATAAAAAATACACTAAAGTAATAATAAATAAATGTGATTAAAAAGTAAAAATCAAACCTGTATCCTAAATAGAATAGCTAAGAACATAAACATTAAGCTTATGAAGCATCCCCCCTAGTGACCTGGATAATTATGACAAAACAACATTGCACAATGGCTATGAAATAATCTCTTTCCAGCACATAATAAGTTCTATTCAATAGCTGTTAGAATAATTTAATTTAAAATAGCCATTCCTGCCTATTCAATAGCCATTAGAAAAACACAATGAACCAGAAATAACTGACCTTGCTACCCATAATGCCCCAATGACAAACTTATATAAAAAGTCGAACTACTACTATCAAACCCACATGGTCTGAAGATTGCATTCAAGCATGAAACAGACTGTCCACACTCAAATAAAATGATAGAATGTATTGTTACTGTTTTGCCATCTGTGGTTAACTGCGTTTGAGATGTTATGACTTCTGTCTTTTATGAGGAATGCGCAGATGTAGTAATAAGAAAACTGAATAATTCTTTTTACATTTTTGGCCAGCGAGATGTGTTTAAAAAATTTTATATTTGTAATAAATCAGAAGGTAGAAACCATCTTCTAAGCTCTGACGCCACTAAATGCATAGATCTGATGGAGGAACTCTATTGTTTTATATGTCTGATGAAGACCCCAATACACAAACATTTCAAACCACATCAGGTGCACAAGGAGAAAATTAGAGTCCGAACTCATTTAATTTCTTCTTAGAGTATGCATTGTACATATACAAGCACAGATATGAAGAGATGAGCACTGATCATTTAAGCATTCCATATCACATCCCAAATGATTGTACTAATAAGAAAATTCATTCATGCTTTCCTTCGTGAGTCTAGTATACTAATGATTAAGCGGGGTGGGGTGCTATACTGATGACATAGCTATTCATAGTTGGGATAAGAATGATCTTTAGTAAAAAATAATCATCCTCTAAAAGTGTTCCAAGAAATAGGACTCAATACAAATCTATCCAAAAAACAGAAACTATGATCTGGAATTGGAATAAAAACAGTTATAACACGCACACTGAATCCATCATATAAATTCAGGATTCGAAATTAGTAAATACAAAACACTTCAGATAGCTCAGTGTATTGATTAGTCATAACAAATGTAGTACAGGAGATATAAAAAATGCGTTAGGGATAGTTTCGCACAAAACCAAAACATTAAAATAAAAGGTTGAGCCATATTCTTAAATAGTCTCCTCGGATTGAGACTTTGGTATGGATGTAATTCATGGCACCAAACCTGTTCAGAAATATCTAAACTGTCAGCTGTATAAAACCACCTTCTCAGATCAATGATTAAAAATGTTTTTAACGGAATGAAGTCTGTAGGTCTTAGCCATTAATACTGGAAAAAGCGATAACAGTGAACTTGAGAAAATTAAAGATGATTTTCCTGAAAACATTGTTTTAAGAGATAGATTTTATACATTTCAACTGACAGAAGCATTTCACCCCAAGCAAGGCGGGAAGCCACTAGGACGCAAGGGGTTATAGAAGATTTGGAGCAAGATCAGATAGGAGTGATAGAGGAAAGGATGAGGAGAAGGATAGTGGATAGATCAAGGCAACTGGAGATATCGATTGATATTACATTTGAATAGCTGGAGATTATAGCTCTCAGGGAAACAGGAATAGGGAAGGGAGTTCCACAGGCGAGAGGTGCGAGACATGAAGCTATTGGAGTAGAAGAGACGGTTACATTTAGTAGTTTCGACAGTGAAAGGGTGAGAGCGGGATGCCAGTCTCGTAGGACACTTGAATTCATGTAGTCTGGGAACCAGCGAATGCAGCTCCTCGGAGCAATTACCATGAAAGTATTTGTAAAAAAAAGACAGAGAGAGGCGACGGCGCGTCTGTGAGAGAGCGACTGTACACGAGATGCCAGGACCAATTATATTGCATACCCGCCTCTGGAGCTTATCAAGAACCCCGAGGCAAACAGAAGGGGCTCCAGACCATATATGGCAGCAATACTCCATGCAAGGGCGAATTGCTGATTTGTAGATCTGAAGGATCGATTCCGGGGAGAAAAATTTCCTGGCGCGGCACAGGGAGCCAACTTTCCTTGCGGTGGACGAAGCAATTGATGTATTTGTTCCATCTCAGGTCAGCAATCAACGGGAGACCGAGCAACCACAGAGAGGTGCTCTCGAGAAGTTGAGCGTCAGATATTCTAATGGCGCGCAGGGAAGGATCTCTGTGGTGATTAATAGAGAGTAGTTTTGTTTTTGAGGCATTAAAGTTGACCAGCCAATTCCTGCCCTAGTTCACAACAGATTGGAGGTCCTTTTCGAGACGCACGGCCAGGTTAGTTTTGTCAGCGACACTAGATTTTTTTTGAGGCAGGAGTAAATTGTGGTGTCATCCGCGTAGATGTCAACTTGGGAATTTATGGCGTCAGGAAGGTCATTTATGTAGATAAGGAATAAAGTGGGGCCTAGGATGGAGCCTTGAGGAACACCTGCGTTCGTGGGATAGGAACTGGAGGAGAATCCGTTGAGAATGACCTTGAATTCACGGTTTGACAGGAATTATTGTAGTAGGTCAAACAATCAACCCGTAATGCCATAACCCTGGAGCTTGCGAAGAAGGCCAGCATGCCAAACCCTATCAAACGCTTTGGAGATGTCTAGGGCCACGCCACGAGCTTCCCCGTTATTTTGAAGAGCTTGGTAGACAGTTTCAGTGATGGCCGTAAGCACATCAGTTGCAGATCGGTCAAAGCGGAAGCCATATTGCTTGTCTTAGAGCAGATCATGGGATGTAAGGTGGTTAACCACTTCGGTATTGATTAGGGCTTCGAAGACTTTGCCGAAGATGGGTAGGAGACTGATAGAACGGTAGTTAGAATGGTCAGAGGGGTCGCCAGAGTTCTTGAAGACAGGAACAATCGAAGAGGACTTCCAGCAGTCAGGAAAACAAGATTCCTTGAGGCAGTAGTTATATAGTTTAGAGAGGGCGATGCCAGTTCAGGCGCGCATTTCTTCAAGACAATGGCTGGTATCCCATCCCCACAACTAGCCTTGTTGGGGTCTAAATTTGAGATAATGCCCAATACCAAAGACGGGGTTATGTGTAACCCACTCAATAGGGCCTCAGTTCTAAGAGGGAAGTTGGGTATGGGTACACCGGAAGAGTCGAGCGTCGAGTTGAATGAAAATCTTCGAGCAAAGCATTCAGTCTTGTCGACAGAGGAGGTCAGGACTTCGAACTGGTTGAACAAATTGATTTTTTACACACATCTAGCATAGCTAAGGAAGTATAAAATAATTTTTTGGAGTGAAAGAGAAAAAAAAAGAAGAAAATGGCAAATCTCTTACCCCAAAAAAAGTATTGTGAAAGGCACAAATAAAAAAAAAACACAAGACATTTACATTTATTAAAGGACAAAAAATAATAACACAGAATACAAAAGTTACAAAACAAGCTTGCACAAAAATTTTTCCTTTCTCATAAAATAATTATAATTATTATCATCAAAATGTTCACTTACCTTGATTTATTCGACTGTCAAAAGGAGTTGAGAAGGTTAATAATTCACCGGCATTTCTGGGTTTCTTTTAGACAATAATTTTATAAACTGAGATTCAAAAATGAGATAAATCTCGTATTTTCGTAAAAAGTTCAAAATCAAAGATAATTTCACTAATTTTATGATAAACTTTCATAAACAACGATAGAAAGATGATTGTATATCTTTCTAAATTTGAAAAATTTCCTACATTCTGCTTTTATTTATTTTTCTTCTGTTACTTCCTTTTATTTTTCTTTCAGCTTCTTTCTTTTTGTTGGCAGCGGCATTAGCTTTTAGTTTTTCTTTTGTTTATATCCCAAGTAAGATGTTGGCTGGTTAGCCAACATCTTACTTGAGAATGCCGAAACCCTTCTGTTTTCTTTTGCTTCATTTAAATTCAGCTCCCTGAACCAGTCAACATCTTCCCTCTGAATGCCGAAACCCTTCTCACTATCGGACAAGCCAGTCGTCTTAAGTAGCGACAAATTAGCACCAATTTAATCAGAAATTTGATACAGTGGGGTCTTAATTATTTTCCCGAAAAGCCTATTTTTACAAACTTTTATAAATCATCAAAATTCATTTTCACGGTCCTTTTACAACATTAATTTGAGACTCACATATACAATGTTTTACACATCAAATTTTATTCAAGTCATTTCTTACCATCTGGCTTCATTATAGCAGTTTTTTTATTTAAATAATATGTGTTAGTAACTGATGTAATAGAATAATCTGTCACCCCCATGAGTGACTAGACTATAGGTAATAACAAACTATAAGTATCTGTAAGTTAACAGACGACAGAGACCAGCTGGAAGGGCAGAGTCTCGTCCGGGGAGGTAGACAAACCCGATCCCGTTTATGTGGGATTTACGGGGAATTTTTGGCCGAGCCTACAGGCTCGGATTGCCGCAAATTAAACTCGGCCTTGTGCAACATCATACCCCGTAGGAGGTTGGTAAATACTTTACTATACGCCTTATACGGAGTCTAAAGGGACTTTTTGGCCAAGCCTACGAGCCCGGATTACCCCACATTAAACTCGGCCTTGTGCCACATCCTACCTCGTGGGGAGGCTGGTAAATATCGACTAGCTGGAATCTGTTCAGTCTTTTTCTGTTGCCTGAAGTCTCTACGCCAGTTTGATTGGCAAATTATTCGCTTGAAATTTCCTTGCGCTAAAGTAAGTGTGAGTTTGGTTACGTCTTTTGCTGTTTTATATTCATTGTTCGTACATTCTGTGACTTCTTTTTGTGTTTGGTTCTAAAGTGGTGTTTCCAACCGGTGTCATGAGAACGTCAACATTATGTCGGAGTCTCAAACTACTGTTGTCACCCCCACTGAAGTAGGCCCTTCGGTGAGGACAAAAAAGCCCCTATCAAAAGAACCCAAGTATTATGAAGGACTAAAAGAGAAATATGATGATTATATTAACGGAAGTGAACTGTTACCGGTGCCAGATCTTATGGAAACGCTGAACACTAAAACTATTTCTCTGTTAACAACTGACGTTAAAACACGCAAACTAATTAGCATTAGCATGGAAATTATGGAGGAGGCTCTGAAGGGTCACCAAATTGGAGCTAAAGTATTGTCAAGAAGAAGCAACGCGATTTGGGACATCTTCCTTGCCTTAGAGGACACAGCAAAAAACCTGTCGGGAAGCATACTCGTTACCAAAACAGTAAGGCTGCAGACTGAATATCTGGGAACCAGAAAAACCAAAGTTACTCTGCATGGAGTTCCTATGTACATATCAGACGACCATTTGGGATATTTCTTTGTACAGTTTGACGAAGTGTCTGATGTCTCTTGCCAGAAAAGCAAAACAGAAATATCAACGGGAGACATGGAGGTCCGGGTAACTTTCACACGGAAAAACTTTATGGAAATTCCCAATATGCTAATGTGTGGGGGTCGTTCCATTTATGTAGTTGTCGAAGGGCGACGGCTTCTCTGTTGGGCTTGTGGATCAGCGAGGCATCCCTCCAAAGCATGCCCGGAAAGAAACAGGAGCCGCAATCTCAGCCACAAAGCGTTAAGAAAAACGAAGGGGTGCCAACAAGTCCATAAGCCGGGAAAGATCCAGGTGGATGGACGGAGATCACTAGAAAGGGGGAAAAAGTGGCATCCCCTACCCACCATGCAGAGCCCAAAGAAACAAAACGGAATCAACAGCAAAAGGTTAAGATGTCCCAACTGGAGCAGAAGAGCCAGCAGAGACATGAGGAGCGACGGGAGGATCGCCAAACAGAACAGCATAAATGTTAGGAGGTGGAAATGGAGGAGATGTGCCCACCTCGGTCCTCATCCTTGAAAAGAGTGAGAGAGGAAGATGAGGAGGAAAAAGGAGAAATAAGCGCAAAAAAAGAGAAACGAGCTGGACGAAGTATGGCGGGCAAGTCCCAATCCGTCCCTGCTTCGCCAACAAAAAATAAACATATCACAAGGAGCCTCCCTTGTTCACCCTTTAAAGCTTCGCTGTCCCCGCTTCGCAACACACCTCCTTACATGACACTCACTCCCAACACACCTGCAACGGATAACAATCCTCCAAGAACCACCCCTCCAGCCAACAACCCTCATGCCAACACCCCTCCTATCAACACCTCTCCTGCTAATACCTCTCCTCCCAACATCCCGCACATTAGCTCATCTCAAAAAAAGAAAAAAAAGTTGTTACCCAGGGAGACAAAGATAGATAGGCAGGCCCTGGAACGAGACCTCTCGTCCCAAAAAAGAGCTCTTCTCAGACCTCTGTTTAAAATTTCTGTCGTAGATGGGAAGTCTGTAAAAAGCCCTCGGAATTTTCAGAAGGCCGCAAGTGTAACGACCTGGATACGGAGCACAGGGAGGGATCTCAAAGTGTGGGACCACCTCGCCGAGGCGAAAGACCCTTTTTCAGAAATCAGAATGGTAGAGATGGGGACAGCAAATTTAAAGAAATTGCAAAAATTTTGTGTCGGGAGGGTCAAGTTATTCTCCCTCCATCTTTATATAGGGCTCTAAAACTTACGTATCCCACGGACGTCGGTGGCATTGTCCTGGATGGTCGCATGACGACAGAGATGGGGACACGGAGCCTAGGACAAGCCGTCGGGTTCCTTACTGCCGCAGATTTCCGCCCAGTCTGTGACTATGGGAATCCACTTAGAAAATGTTTCTCAAGTTAGCTAGTTTAAATGTGAGAGGCTTGAGAGATTGGGGTAAGGCTGCCGGCCTGCTTCTTGTCCTTTGGCAAAGATGTAGCTGCGATCCAGGAGACACTTTGCGAAGTTGATGCGTTGATCGTGGCTGATATTGCCGTGAACAATAGTTCGTTTCGGGTCGTTGCGGTTTATGCGCCCACCGACCAAACGGAGCATCGCTTGTTTTATCGGCAGTTAGGGAGGATTCGTCGCGCTTAGTCTTAGTGGGGAAATGGAATACCATCCTTGACTCCGGGGGCGGGGAGCTAGTGGGAGGTGATTGGGTGATTGTAGCCTGGTTGATCTGATTGGCGAGTTCAGTCTCGTCGATAGATACCGAGTCGATGATCCTAGGAAGGAGATGTGGATGTGGGCACGTAAGTGGCCGTCTACCCGGGTAGCCAGCTACCTGGATAGAATGTTAGTGATAAGGACCGATCTAGACTTATTAGATTGTCCCACGTTCCACTGATTAGGCTATACGGACCATAGACTCGTCTGTATCCGGATGGTGTTAGGTTCTAGGCCTAGAATGACTGGATACTGGAGGTTCAATTTGTCCTTACCAGACAGGCGGGACTTCCAGCAACAGCTAATTAAACTAGTGCAGCGGGAACTAGTGGGGGCGGTTATTGGGAATAGGTGGTCGGAGAGGCTTAAGGATAGCATTAGGTCCTTCACCACCGAATATAGCCAGCGGCTCGCACTAAATAAGGCTAATAAGATGAAGACACTTAAAGATAGTCTGTCCCGGGTGGAGGCTGGGGAGATCCCTTAGAGATAGGTTTAGCTAGGCAGGCTCTTGAGCGATTGACTAGCGAGCACTACAAGGGTCAGGGAGTTAAGCATAGGTTAAACAAGATGTCTAATGAAGGGCAGAGTCTCGTTTTAGGAAACAGATACCCGACCCTGTTTTTTACAAATCTATGGGGAATTTTTGGCTGAGCTTATGGGCTTGGATTAAAATTAAAATCGGCCCTGCCATATCTGAATGTGTGGGGCGGTTAGTAAATATACTAGCTGGGATCTGTTAATCAGCTCTTAGGTGTTGTCAAACTCTCTGCCTTTGGACAGAGAGGAACCCGGACGAGGCTATGCCAAATGGCAGTCTTGTCCATGGAGGTAGACAGTCCCAAACCTGTTTAATCGGCATTTATGGGGAATTTTTGGCCAAGCCTACAGACTCGGATTGCCCCACATTAAACTCAGCCTTACACAAGAACTACCGACCTTCCAATAGTAGCACTCACTACTGGATTGACTTGTGACAACCTTGTGCATAACTGCTACCTTTATTCTTATTGTACTGGTTTTTTACAATAAACCTTTACTTATTTTATCCACCTTGTTTTTCAAGTATATATTCCTATTAGTACGGAATATAACTGTGACTTTCTTCTTCTAACAAATGTTTTTTTAAACACTTCACACAAAGTATAATAAACTACTCTACTGTATTAATTTTTTATTTCCTTTTAATTCACATTTCATTTTTACTATAAAATTTTTTGTAAGTATTCTTGTCTATAGTTTCTGAGATATTTAAAGTTCATATGATAGGTTGTATTCAAATGATAGTTTTGTGTTAATTGTGGAGTATCATCTTTTTCGAACAAAATGTTCAACTATGTGTGAAAATACAAATAGTCACAAAGAACTGGAAAAATATTGATCTCCAATGGAGTAATAATTAATTCATCAGTCAGAAGAAGCAAATAAGACATTTATGTATTTAAATGGCAATTAAAGGAGAGACATTTGCTGAGCACTGTGTTTTAAATACTGGCTAATGGTGACATTACTTCCAATAACAACACCAGTTATAAAACAAGGCAGTTAATTTATCTATTATTTAGGACCTAGAAAGACAGTGTAGTTGAATAGGGAATAAAAGATACATATCTAGTGAGCAGAACATGAAGATGATGCTTCTGTAGCTGGAATAGAAATGATATAAAAATTATTTTAATAAGAACAATAATATTAAAATTGTATGGAAAAAAAATTAAAATATTGGAATTGTGTAAAAATTAATAGAGAATCTTACTGCTGCCATATATGGTCTGGTGCTCCCGCTGTTCACCTTAAGGTACTCGACAAGATCCAGAGACGGATAAGCAATGTGGTTGGTCCTGATCTGGCATCTTGTCTTCAGTTGCTCGCTCACAGATGTGCTGTTGCCTCCCTCTGTCTTTTCTACAAATACTTTCATGGTAACGGCTCCAACGGGCTACTATCGCTAGTTCCCAGACTGCATGAATTTAAACGTGCTACTAGGCTGGCATCATGGTCCCATCCTTTCACTGTCAAAATGGTTAAATGTGGCTGTCGCTTCTACTCCAATAGCGTCATGTCTTGCACCACCTATCTGTGGAATTCCCTTCCTATTACTTGTTTCCCTGATAGCTATAATCTCCAACTATTCAAATGTAATGTCAATCAACATCTACAGATGCCCTTCTCTCCATCCTTTCCTCCATCATACCTCTTTACTCTCGCTCGCACTCTGTAACACCCTGTGTACTAGTAGCTTCCTGCCTTGCTTGGGGTGAAATGCTTAAAAAAACTGTATTAAAAACTAATTAAGAAAATTAGAATATTACTAATATGGTTTCTTTTTCAAAGAAACTGCCCAAATGAAGCCAAATTATTTATATAAAAATACCATGAATGAAAATTAATGTGTAAAGATTTGAAGAAAAAAAAAGGCTTCAAATTGACGTTATAACAACATCCCAAAATGAAGCTATATGGTTTAAACTTTCCATGGAAAAAAATTTTATAGGATGACCCCAGCTTTAATGTTTTTAAAAACTATCCAAATCTGAATTGAAAATGGGTGTGCTTTGAGTGGAGGGTAACTCACAACTTTTTAACCAATAGGGATAAAAAGTATAGACCCCATTAAGAAATTAGTTTAGAAGTCAGTTTTGATCTGAGTTTTTGTTATATAAGAGGGAAAATTGTCACTGCAAAGGCAAATAGTGGTAGACTATACTCAGATGAAAGGGTACTGCTGAGAAAGGGGTAAATCTCACTCAGGTAAAAGGCTGCTGCTGTTGAAAAGTGGGTACGCCACTTGGACAAAAGGTTGTCATCAGGTAAAAAGGCTTAACCATCTCAAAGTTTAAAGTCTGTTGTGATTTAGAAAAGAAATAGACATCACAGTGAACTGGGATGATAAAATGCTACTACTGTTAGTGACAAAAAAGATTTTGATTTTTTGTTTATCTGTTATTTATTTTAAATCATATTAACTAAATAAATAAATCAAATAAATAAAAAAAAAATTAAAAACTAAGAATGCACACATAAACACAAGTAAATGTAATAATAATAATAATTAATAAGAAATAATTAAGTAATCAATAATAAATAATGAGTAAAAAGTTAACAAACAACTCAATAGAATAGCTACAATTAACTACATTAAGATCCACAATTATTTCTACTCAATAGCCTCTAGGATAATGTGAAATATAACCGTTATGACCTACCCAATAGCCATTAAGATAATACAATAGACCTTGCTATCATAATGCACCATTACCCAGCATATATAAATAGTTAAGCCAACACATAACACACATGACCTGAAGATTGTGTTCAAACGAGAAACAGACTGTTGCCTCTAGGTGTTGACCTCAGTGTCCATTCATATATATATGTATATGTATATATATGTATATGTATATATATGTGTGTGTGTGTGTGTGTGCTCAATAAATGAAGGTGGTTCATGACTTCACATACCTCAGCTCCACATTCTCTACCTAGACACTGTGGTCAACAGACAAATCAGACGTGCTGCCACCACATTTGCCAGGCTGACCTCAAGACTAGGAACCTCTCCTACAAACAGGGAAGATACCTCAGAGCCTTTCATCTTTGCTGCCTGAGATGCATTCTTGGCATCAATTAGTCTGACTGGGTCACCAGTGCCATAGTTCTCACCTGTACCTAGCCTATACACACTTCTTGAACAGTGCTGGTTCCACTGGCTTGGTCATGTATACCATATGCCAGATAGTAGAATTCTAAAGGTCTTCTTGTACAGGAAACTGATCACTGGTAAGAGGGCACAAGGGCAACCTCATCTACATTTCAAGGACGTCTGCAAAAAGAACATGAGGGCAATGGACGATGATTTGAACATTGAGAGGTGAGAAGGTTGTTGCCAATGATCACTCATGCTGGAGATGCAATTTACACGAAGGCCAGAGCAAGGAGAGGAGAAATGAAGACTTGCCACTGGGAGAAACATGATCAATGGAAAAAAAAGCAAGGCAATATGCATTCATTGCAATTGAGACTATCATCCTGTGTGAGTTTGTACAGTCATAACAGATGCTGCATTACCATCAGCAACTGAAGCGTAACTTTTTGGGGGCACACCCAAGGTTTCTTGCCTACTTTTATATTTATATACACTCTATACCTGATATTGAGCACTTTAACCCAGAAATATAGCATACCTTAAAACTTTATTTTTATCATATTTATATATATGTGTGTGTGTGTGTATGTGTACAGGTTGAATTACAAATAAGCAATTGGTTGGTATATACGTTTGCTGGGAATATATTTTTACTTATTGCACCTGTTTTCTATTAAATTGATTAAACTCATTCGATACACTTTTGTCAAAATACACCGGTTCATGAGGAGAAAACATGCCAAAACCTGGTGTCTAAACTGAAAAGGAGGAAAATTAATACAAAGACTATGTGTTTTGATAAAATAATAACTTTTAATTTCAGAAGTTATAATATAAATAACTTAAGATATAAGAACAATGAAAGTTTAGGCCAGGATTATGTAAAGTTAAACTTTGTATTTTGAGGAATGTGTTGGACAGTTAGCAGAAGGCTAAGGTGATAAAAGTGATAAAAAGGTGTCAATTGTTGCTAGTGAAAAGATAAAAAAACGATGAAAAGAAAAAGGAGATATGGAAGGCTATGAGCAAATTTCATTATGCTACAAATACAGACAATGAACTTCATCGTACAGCTTTTATAGTAAATTGGAAGCTCCTTGAGATTACATTTGGAAATAATTGCAAGAAATGTTTTGAATTGATAAACATTTAGAATAAATCCAAATCATCTGTCTGGAATTAGTAAAATAAGTCAAAAGTGGGAAATCAAATTTGAAATTTGCCTCATGTTTACTACAATTTCAGTGGATAAAAATTAAAATGTGTGAACTTATTTGACACTATTAAAAAAAAAAAGATACAAAATACATGACTAGTTCTTCATTAAAGCTTTAAAGAAAAGAAAATATGATAATTTAAATTTCCAGTGATTTTACAATTTATAATTTACTCAACAAATTATAACCATTAAATCTTTTTAGCTTTAGAAATCTTTTTATAAATCTGAAAAATCCCTTCCTAGATAATTAAATCAAAGCTTTAATTATATTAACCCTTTGAGCCCTGTGTTCCTGAACAATTTTAACCCTCCTGAATCAAAATTCACAAATAATTGGTATATAATGTTTCCCGGTAGATATAAAAACAGTTACAAGTGTTTACCCACCGTTCAACCAGTGGCTGGACATTAAGTCATTTTTCTCTACCACTGGTAAAGCAGTAGTCAGGGCTTAAAGGGTTAAAGAATTCTCTGACATTGTTTTTATTCTAAATTATATTAATTCCTCTAAGCCTCACCCTATATTTATAAAATCAGAATTCTATAATGCTCCAGTCTTTAACTGATTTAAAAGCCATAAACAAATTTTGACTTTGGATTCATCTGTAGACATTTTTCTTTATCTGATTAGACTGCATAAAAAAAAGAGCCACATATAATAAAGTTCAGATGTTTGAGGGAATACAAGACTTGAACAAAATTTATACATACATTTTTGTTACATACACGTTAACATTAAACTTATGTTTTAATCCAATGGATCTCAATTCATACACAGTATAATTATAAAGCTTGAAAGAAATGTGTATGGCTTGTGGGCTGTGGTTTGGCCAACCCTAGTATAAAAGACAATATTTCAATCTCCAGCTGGTTTCTGTCTATATTTCTGAGATGAGGTATTATGTACACTATTTACATTATTCAGATTATTGTCCTCATCTTTGTCACCATATTTATTGCAACGTTTCAGCCGTTGTATGCTCCAGCCTTCTTCAGGGGGTTGGAATGTCAAACTGAACCCTTCATTTTGCTCACTGGGGTAGACTGTTCTAGTTCCACGTGCCATGTTTAATGGATGTCAGTTATCAGTTATCTCCCATTTCCAAATTCTCCACTGCCTTAACTGGATATTGAACTCACACTCTTTGGGTCCTGTCAATGGATCTAACCAATGCCTTTATCCACTGTGCCTTTATCCAGTTGGTTCTTTTGACTTTTTACCAATTCATATGTCAGTGTCTGTGTACATTATTTGCCCCTTCCGCTAATAAGCTATTTCATGATTTGTCTTAATCTTTTTTATCTGGTCATTGACTTGACAGAGTCAGTCAGTAGTTCACTACTGACTGTTCGGTTGTACTCTCTTCCTACAGACAGGAGGAACCCGAAGGAGGCTACGCCAAAGGGCAGAGTCTCCTTCGGGGAGGTAGACCAGCCCTGAACATATGGGCATATTTTTGGCCGAGCCCACGGGCTCGGAGTGCCCACATTAAAAAGGCCTTGTGCCACATGACACCCTCGTGGGGTGGGGTGACTGAATATCGTCTTGACCCTGTCTAAGTTAAATTGTGAAGTTTTTAGTTGAACTTCTTATGTTATCTATGATCTTTTGGCAATGGATTAAATCTTTTGATCTGTTGAATCAATTAAGTGTCTTTTATTTCTGTTTACTCATTAATATGAAAAGATGATGGCTGCCATCATTTGAACATTTAATAATTGGATTAAATTTATCAAAACGGTTTCTGTGATTATCTATTAGCATTTTATGATGATCTGGAGAAATAAATATTGACAATTTGTCAAATATCATAAGATGGAAGATAATTAAAGTTCTTAAATCAATATCCAATTACTTTTGTTAACATTGTTTTCTGGAAAGAAAATATCAAAAGTCAAAATGTGCTTTGAATGTGTATAAGTTGACAAATTATTGAATTTGCTGTTTACAACACATGATATTAAATCAGTTAGCCTTGTGGTTTATTTAGGAATCTTCGCTGATCTGCCAACATTTGGTTTATCATTTATAACTTAGGAATTTCAGATGAAAAATATGTACAGTATACTTGTTTAGAAGGTGCCCAATAAATTAAGTTGTTCTAAATAGAATAATTTGTAACTTTAAATGAGCTGTAATCTCTTCATTATGAATAAAAGGCACAAGTGTTTTAAGTTGTTACAAGTACAACACATGATTAGCTGTCAGTACAACCAACAGCTCATTAGAGGAATCCTATATATTAATGCTACTTTTTTCCTCAAATGCTCCCAAAGACCATAGAATTTCCATTAGTCTCTCATTTTTTCTAATCATTTCACTCCAAGCAAGACAATAAAGCCACTAAGATGCAAAGGATTCCTGAGAGTGAGAGAATATGAGGAAGAGAAAACAATAAAAGGACAAGAATTAAGAAGACATAAGATAATGATTGACATTGAATTTAAATTTTTGAAGATCAAATTTGACTGGAAAGCAAGAAGCCAGAAGAGATTTCTACAAGCAAGAAGTGCAAGAGAAGAAACTGCTAGCATAGAACTTACAGTTGCATCTAGCCATCTCAACTGAAAAATGACAAGACCTTGCCTCCAGTCTAGTACTGTGCTTAAATTCATAAAGTCTAGGTAACATAGAGGAAAGTTCATCAGAACGATTACCATGAAAGTATTTATAGAAAAGGTGCAGGAATGTTACATTATGATGGTGGGGAGGTAACTGAAGTCAAGATGCCATGTTAGGACCAATAATATTGCATATTCTTCTTTGTATTTTATCTAGAATCTCCAAATACATAGCAGAAGCTATAAGACCAGGTGTGACAGTAATATTCAATGCCTGGATCAATGGTAGGCTTATAAATGTGTAATATAGATTCTATCTAGCTTTTATTAATGCATGTTCATGATGAATGAATCAGTTGGCTACAAGTCTGTAATGAAGGTTTTGACTTGCTATCAAAATTGCCAGATCATTGACTTTATCTCAAGCATTTTTACAAGGAAACAAAACTGATTATATTTATCTACTTACTGAAAACAAAATGAAAATCAATGAATCCAGGTTAGAAGTAAAGAGATAACAATCAGGCCAAAATGTTTGCTATCCTCTCCATATAAGAGTGAATTAAAAAAATGTCAGAATATCGTTTGATATAGATGTTAAGAAAATGTATCTAAGCATTTAAATAAATGGTTTATTAAGGCAGCTTTAATAGCATGGCAACACAAGTGTTGTTCATTATGGAGATGCTAGAAAGAAAAAGAAAGACAACAAACTCAAAAGAATATCTTTTTCAAAATTTACTTTTATTATTATTGTTATTGTCATTTGGTAGAATTTCAAGTTTGGCATTCCTTTACAGCCTCTGAGCTGAGAATGAGGCAGAGAGACACCCCCACAAGAATAACAATTAAAAAAATAAAGCACAATGTAAAGTTAAGAAAGGACAGTTTTTCTTTTGTTCTCTTTTATTTTTTATTTCCAGTTCTTTTGGATTTAAGATAATTTTTTTGCAAGCATCTATTGGAACAATGAACGATAAGATGAAGAGAAGACATGAGGACACAGACATGTACAAAGTGAGAGAATGAAGGCATAAATGGAGAATTAGTTATTTGCTTTTTATGTACATATATATATATATATATATATATAGAGAGAGAGAGAGAGAGAAAGAGAGAGAGAAAGAGATATAGGTGTATATGCAGTAGACATATGTATAATAAATAAAAGAAAACAAATATTAATAGTTATATACAAAAAATACGTACATATATATAATTTAATATACATGTTGCTCTGAAAACAGTAACTGTACAACCAACAGCCTTGATCAGATGATAAAACTGGGGTTTATCTTATATGCTTTCAGAGTTTAATTGAAATATCATACTTGTAACATAGCACACCCACCAGGCTTGTTGGTATATATATATATTTTGTAATTTTTTAATATTTTTTATTGTTCATTATATATATATATATATATATATATATATATATATATATATATATATATATATATATGAAAGTGGATAGTGAAGTCAACAATGAGTGGCGACATCCTGTTTAATGCTTGAAATTAATATTTAAAGCATGACTGTTGACCTCAGTGTTCATTTGGGTATATATATATACATATAAATATATATATATATATGAATCGTGCTTTGAAACACCTATTTTTCTCTGACTCCCAAAATAGACATATTTGCTGAGTTTCCTATCTTAATGTAAACAAAACAATTTCTAAAAAAGGGATGGATTTTTTATATATTAATGCAACAGATTTTATAACATATAGGTTATTTTTAAGGGTTACTTGTATTTGAGTAGACACACAGTTTATTTGTTAAGCAGTATATTTATTTAATAAGATTTCTTGAATATACAGGTGAAAATAAATACATATACTGTTTAATAAACAGAGTCTCTACACAAATACAAATATCCACTGAAAACAAGCTTTATTTTATAAAATCCATCCGATTAATAAATAAAAAATCCATCCCTTTCTTTAGAAATATATATATATATATATATAGATATATATATGTAAGAAAGAGATTATAGTTGTTCTAATGAGACAAAAGTGTATATATTAAAATGAAGAGAGAAACCGCAAACATTTTTAGTTGTAATATGGATTTTTTTTTAAAAAGTATATATTATGCTTTTACATAATTTTGAAAAATTATGGAAAATAAAGCATAATGTATATTTTTTAAAAAATTCATGTTTCCTGTTTCTTTCTTATTTTTAATATATATATATATATATTAGGTTGGTGCGAAAATAATGACATAATAATGTCATTTTTTGACGTATTTTTTAACGTCAAAAAACGACATTTTTACGTCATTATTTTTGCACCAACCTAATATATATATATATATATATATATATATATATATATATATATAAAACCAACTAAAATATGTAACTATATTTGTGGATGAATTTATATATATATATATATATATATATATATATATATATATATATATATGTACACATATATATATGAATAAAGACAAAAAGAAAACTTATCTTAGATCTTAGTTTTTTATCTTTATTCTTATTGTTCTTTTACAGATAGATTCTATTTAAAATGTTATATATATATATATATATATATATATTAGGTTGGTGCAAAAATAATGTCAGTTTTTGACATTAAAAAAATACATAAAAAACCGACATTATTTTTGCACCAACCTAATATATATATATATATATATAAAAGTGAGCATTTATTGCAGTCAACACTCAAAGGCAACACGTCACCTGACGATTGCGTCTAGCATGAAACAATCTGTTGCCTCTGAGTGTTGACATCAATGCTCACTTTTATATTTACATACACTCAATCTATGATATTGAGCACTTTCTCCTATAGATATAGCACACCTTAAAACTATATATATATATATATATATATATATATATATATATACATGAAGAAATATACTCTTTTATATTTATATATATATATATTTCTTAATCAAAATAAAAGTAAGATAATATGAATCTTAGATATAATTTATTAGCAAAAGGTTATAGAGATTTGCTAAGAACAAATTGGTGGGTGGATGGGTAGGTCATGAGGCATTAAAAGTATACTGAGCCAATGTTTCCTGTGGATTTGTTTGCCCGCCTGACTAGAAAATCCGCATTCAAAGTCTTTAATTTTTACTTGAACTCAAACACTGTCCACTAATAGCACAGAGTACAAAACTGTCACAGCCCAGAACATAGAAAGATATTTGAATTTATAAATGTCTCCTGAGCATAGTTTTAAAATAATGCAAAGTCTGTTTGTATTCAAAATTTAAAAAAGGTACATTTTATAAGTAGATGATATAATGACACTTTAGTTTATCTGATGAAATTTTATAAAAGTAGTCTATTTTAATTAAGCAATAGTTTAAGAACCTTATTTTATAATAATAATGTAATCATTAGTATAGAGATTGTAGCTGCCTATTAGGTTCAAATTAATTCTTAAAGACTGATTGTTAGAAAAAATAGTTATAGTTTAGGTTGAAATTCAACCATTCATTAAGGGAGTCATTAAATTTACTCTAAGGACTGGAACAGCTAAGAGCCAATTTAAACATTTATAACTGATTATTCCTATATATATATATGTGTGTGTGTGTGTGTATTTTAATACATTTATTGTTTATACGTTATTTTTATAGATAAAAATATTTAAGTAAATGCTCTGTTTATAATAAACAGTATTAACAACATTTGCCGGCCTGAATGTCCGAGAAATTTTCATAGAAAATATGTGCCCTCTGACAGGAACCAAACCTGTATTATACATGGAACCATCATATAGCCTGACATGCTATACCATTTAGCTATAGAGGAAGTGTCTGGTTAGCAAGGTTGAATTACTGCTTTTAAACTACGAATTTCCCATGAAATTCAGGCTGGTAAATTTTGTTAATACTGTTTATTATAAACAGAACATTTACTTAAATATTTGTATCTATAAAAATAACGTATAAACAATAAATATTTTAAAATAATTGTTGGACTTAGCTCATTTCATAATATATGACATCATTTGTTTACATTAAGATACACTTCAAGTAGATATGAGCATTTGAGAGAAATCATGGGAAATTTGTAGTTTAAAAGCAGTAATTCAACCTTGCCAACCAGATGCTTCCCCTGTAGGCTATATGACAGTACAGTGTGGAATACAGGGTCAATTCCTGTCAGAGGACATATTTTCTATGAAATTTCTTGGACATTCAGGCCAGCAAATGTTGTTAATATTGTTTATTATAAACAGAGCATTTACTTAAATATTTGTGTCTATAAAAATAATATATAAACAATAAATATATTAAAATAATTGTTGGACTTCTGTCTGTTTCATTATATATATATATATATATATATAGGTGCATTAAGGTGACTTCTTGATGTTATTGTCTCTGGCAAGGTCATCCCGGTATTCAGCACCATTGAAGAGTGTCTAAAAAACCATACCATGTGCTGACCGAAGCCATGTGAGTGAAATTGACTAGATGGAACTATTTAAGAGAAGTTGATGGTTGTGCAAACACAAAGTCACAAGTCATCATGATCAAGGGTTTCAGCATATTGGCCTTGTTCAGACTCTTGATAACATCAGATAATGCACTCTCTGTTACAAACCATAAGAAAGATCAACTAAGCATAGATGCAGTCTAAACCACTAGTGGGTTGTGTATCTGTTGCACAAACATAAATGTGCCTGAGCCTGCGTCTACAAAAGGGATTGGCTAGCTACCTTAGTTAGACAGGCATACTTGATACAAGCCACCAGCCACCAAACAATAGGCTAATGAAAGAAATTTAAAAATAATAATGATAATAATAATAATAATTTTATTGTATAATATTTGGCCATTAGACAAAATATAAATATAATGAAAAAATGTTAAAAATTTTTTGACACACCTGTGTCCTTTCTTAATGAAAAAAAAATTTATCTTATTTTTCATTTTTTCTTGAGAAATGACATAGGCATGTCGAAAAATTCCAGTTTTGAACATTTTTCTCATGTTTCTATTTTGTCTGATGACCTAAAAGTATACAGTTAATATTTTTGTTATTATTATTGTATGTAAGATGAGAATGAATACAGTACAATTCTAGCATTCGTACATTTAATTTAAAAGAGGACTAATATAGAATAGAGCAATATTATTAACATTAATGTCTGCTGTTGACAGATAACTGCCAGTCATGACCCATTTTTTAGAAACTTAATTTTTTCTTTTTTGCTTAGTTTGAATTGAATGTAGGACATATTCAATTGGTTGATCAGGGTAACGCTCTATAGCCTTATACTTAATTTTTTTTTTAAAAGAGGATGTATTTTGTTTTGAAATCAAATTATTTGTTCACTCGCCAGTAATTTACAATCCTCTGAGGAGACGCATTGGTATGTGTTGAAAGATGACTGCAATTGTGTAGTGACTTTTACATGTTGTTTTAATATCCTAAAATAAATGTGTGTGTGTGTGTGTGGATGATATGATATACAAATTTCTACATCAGAATAACAGTGAGTAATTGAATGACAAAATAGAAAAGCTTCTAAATTATGCATTTTTTCACTAGGAGGAACCGTTATTGATCTGAAGAAGTGACAAAACATCTAATATAGGATGTTTTGCCATTTTTTATTAAGTTACTCATATAAAAAAACTTTACTCAAATACATAGATCCATTAAATATAATTAATTCAATAATAATAATGTTGGACTAAAGATAAATATCCATTAATTCTTAAAAGAAATGCGCGCACACGCACACGCACACACACACACACACACACATGATTTTAAGATATATGCATTAGCTAAGCTTATCTTTATCTGGTATAAAGTCACAAATATTTGCAATTTAGTGAGGATCATACTCACTACAGCAGTAATAGGCAGTTAGAATAGCTTGCTAAGCATTGCTCCTTATCAAAATTCACTATTTACAAAGATCTGGCACAAGGTCATAAATTTAGCGCACCTAGTAAAGGTCAAGCTCTCTACATTAGTAATAGTTAGTAAGACTCATTTTCTGACCGCAGCTTCATTGCAAGAGCTCAATGATTTAACATATATAATGTATGTAATGTATCAGAATATATTAATTTGAATATGTATATTAATGTACTAAAATTGACTAGCTGTTATATTAATGTATACTAATGAAAAAACAGTGTATTATTTGGACTAGTTACCTAATCCTTGTTTTTTTGGTTACTATGTTCCAAGCAGTGGTTGTCTGACTTTTGAACAGGTATCATCTCACCAGGTCATTTTCAAACAAACAATTCAAACAAAATAATGATTTATCATACCAGAAGAATCTTTTTCACCAACCAAATAAAAAAATAGCAAGAAAAAAAAGATTATCATATGTAATACCTGATGAAGTCTTAAGAACACACTGACTGAAATATAGTGAACAAAATAACAAAGATGAGGACACTAAACAGTAACAATATTTCATCTCAAAACTTCAAACATTATTTTAGAAAGATATATATATATATATATATATATATATATATATATATATATATATATATATATATATAGTTTCTACTACCTTGAATGTTTCAAGCCTTACATGATGTTATCTATAATTTGGCTCAAGTTATCATTAGAAATTGTTATATAAGAATATTATAATTTATTTTGGTAAATAAAATTAAATTTATTGACCTGTAAAAATGGATGCTATTGGGTATCCTCAATGTTGTCTTTTTTTTTTTATCTATAGTACCGTGTGCTGTATTTATATGTTGTGGTCTTTTTTTTGCCAAAAAAAAAAAATTTACAAATCTAGATAAAAAAATAACATTGATAATAATCAAATTTGCATTGCCTCCAATAAATTCATGGAATGAACACACATGTGCATTAGAGGATAAATAATACATCCTACAAGATGCACACATATGCAACATGTAGCAGTAAATGTGTTAAATATTAATTTCAAGTGTAAGTTAACTATAGATATTGCAAGAGATAAATTTCAAGTCATTTTCAAATTTGTTACATAGCATATCTACAGTTTACTTATATAAGATTACAATGTTGCTAATTATTTTCACAGCATCTTGAGACCATGTGGCATATTTGTAAAAGAACATTATGATTTTGTTAATAAGAGGTTACAAGTTGAATACTTCCAGAAACATTTTTCAAAAACATATAGCAAGCAAAGTCTCTTGGTAGTCATATAACACTTAATAAAATTTCTGTTAAAATATTTTCAAAGCTTTAAAAAGAGAAAACTAATATATGATACTTTGTTCAAAAGTTACATATAAGTAACAAATACCTGCACCACCACCACCACCACCACCAAAAAAAAAAAAAAAAAAAAAAATGGAATCTAGAGGTTTTTATTTTGCTTTTCTTCTCTTTACATATTCTTTTCTAACTCCTATCTCTCATCCTAGTTCTAGATTTTCTTTCTCTCTATTTTTCTTTCTTTCTGTATTTTTATCTCTTTTTCCTTCTCTCTATATTTTTCTTTCTATTTTCTGTTTCTCTCTTTCTTTTTCTCTACAGTTCTTTATCTTTTTCTCTCTTTCTTTGTTTTCCCTCTGTTAGTAAACTCTATTTTCTCTTTCTTTCTTTCTTCATATCTTTCTCACTTTTTCTCACTGTATCTTTCTCTCTTTTTTCTCTCTCTCTATTCTTCTCACTTTCTTTCTATATATTTTTCTCTTTTTCTTTTTCTCTCTCTGTACATATAAATATATAAAATAATGTTTCCATATTTATATAATTTTTCTCACTTTCTTTCTCTCTTTATATTTTTCTCACTTTCTCTTTATATATTTTCTCGTTCTCTCTCTATATGTGCAAATATATAAAATAATGTTTCTACATTTATATAATTTGTGTGTGCATAACACTTTTCACTGAGTGCACAGATGCTACATTGATCTTAAGCAGTTGTGCCAGAGAGCAACACTTTGATCTTAGGCAGAGTGCACAGATACTACACTGATCCCAGTCAAAAGTGCCAATCTATGCATAAATACAGTAGAACATCACCATCCTTGGAATCACCACTCTTAGACTTCACCATCTGAAGATTACTAAAATCAAATTCACTTAACCCAACTTGGCCAATCAGTAAACTTTTCATGTTCAATTATTTTATTAAATGGAAACTATTTTACAAAATATATTTCAAAGTAGTAAGATAGAAATTAAAAAAAAGAATACATAGACATAAGTCTTTAATAATAATAATAATAATAATAAACATATTTTGAAAACACAAAAAAAAAAGAATAATCAGTTAAGATATCCTCAAAGCCATCAAAATCTGATTACTCAAATCTCAAAGGAAAAAGGTTATTTTCATAAAATAGTTTCATTCATTGACTACAGAAATATTTTTGTCTTTTACTGTTGTGAAGTCAAATATATTAGCAAGGATTTGTATCTCCTCTGGGTTTATAATGTATCATAAAATATTTTGCTGATTAAAGTAAATGCTGATTTTATAATAGACCAATTTTATGCCATAGTTAATGAAGATTTGTCTTTCCTTTTTAGACAGATATTTGGAGCTTTCTTTTCTTTCTAGCAACAAGAAAGAAGAAGAAACAGTTTAAATTACAGTTTTATAATAAGTTGTTGATGTTCTGGTGAAAATTTTTGGACATACCTAAATGGTTCATTCACAGATTTGACCAGGTGTTTTTGAACCTAAGTACCTTGAATAACAAAGCCCTACCGTAATATTGCCGTTTCTGGCAGTACTATGCTAGTATAGGTATAGTCCTTACCCCATCCCCACCAATTTCCACCTCACAGAAGAAAAGAAAGAAACATCAGAAAAGAAGACGAGGTATTCTGGTAGAACATGAGTGTAAACAGTGATGAGTGATTTCCTGCAAACAGTTTAGCTGCCAACATAAATAACTTGCTGAATTTTATAGACAAGCCTCAGAGTTTATGATAGAGGAGATTAGTAAACATCTCCAAAAAGTATATCCCATATTTTTATCATGTAAAAAAAAAAAAAAAAAGAAATCACTATTTCTATATATTTACAATAACTACACACCATCATATTTATTTGGGGGTTGCAAATACTGTAACAAACTTTAATAGAATTCAAAAAATCTTTAACATTTTTTGCCTTTTTTATTTTTTTTTTTTTTTTTTGTTTTTCTTTTTAAAAAAAAAAAATTTTGTGGCAGTGATGGAATTTCCTTCCAGAAAGCAAGCCTGGCAGAAATTTCCAGAAATAAAAAAATTTCAAAATTAAAATTTTTTTCAAAAGTTAGTGATGATAAAAAAATGAAAACATTTACAAGGTAGTGTTGATGAGATCAGAACCAGTAATAGTATCTCAATTTCTATTGAACATAGCCTTTAACAAAAACAAGCAACTCTGTAGGACATTTCTGTTAATAACTAAAGAATATAGCTCAAAAAGATTACAAGTGGTTTGCTTATGAATTGGTAATTTATTCAATTTAGTACAGTACCAAATCTGCCAAGTGAGGAGTGCCTGTCTGCCTTGAAAATTAAAATTAAAAATCATAGCTTTTACCAGGGATTGAACACTGACTTCTGGCAATAATTAGATAATATGCAAGTACCTCAGCCATCAAGCAGGTCCAAACCCACCTGTGAATATCTTAAGAACAATAGAACATGGCTCAAAGATAAAAACAAGTGGTTGTTTGCATTAATGTTAAAGCAAAGAAAAAAAGGTCAAAAACTTATAGATTATATATCAAAGTTCTTAGAAGATAAATATTGTAAAAATTGAGATACTTTGTTATTTAAAATGCTTATTTTCTATTATGAAGTGTGTTCCATCTACAAGCAGACTAATGTCTTGTTTGGAGAGGTGTATTGAGTATAAAAATGTTTTTACAGGATAAAGAGAATTTTCCTGAAGGTTAGAAAATAAGCCAATCAGATGTAATGGATGGAGCCAATCAGTGAGCCATAAAGGGACTGATTATTTGATTTTATAATACTTTGATATTTTAAGCTCATGACAAAACAAAACAAATTGGTTGAGCAAATGCTGAGAAGATTTTAATTCAGGTTTTAGTGATTCAGATCTCAGCTCTTTTGCAACAATATTTGTAAGTAAAACTACATCTGTACATCCCTTCATTAAACAAAGAGATTTTAATCTTTCGACAACTGAGGTAGCCTTCTGATTATAAATTCAACTTGTCTCAATAAAAGCTAAAAAGTAAATATACAATGTGGACACTATATTTCCATTCCAAAGATCATTCGATCCTTTTGAAGGAAATAAATCTTGATCTGTAAGCTCAAATAAAAGGCAAGTATCAAAAGGCAGTGACAATTTGCATCAATATTCAACAAATAAAAAAAAGATTAAATTGTATGACTAGACTTATAAAAAATGCCCAATTACAATGGTAAATCATCAATGCTTTGCTGCTCATAATGTAAAGAAAATTGATTTATAGTATTCTAAAGTAAGCAAATATTCAAAATGAATTCATTAAAAATTTGATTTTTGCCCATTTTTTCTTTTTGGCAGATAAACCCTTAAAATCAATTTTTTTAAGTATAAAATATTGAAAGTCAAAAATAAAAAAATAACTTATAGTATTTGCAAAAGATCCTTTAAAATTATAGTATCAACAAAATTTATAATCTAAAATCTGAACAACTTTTGTTTTATTATACAATGATTCTTGTAAGCATGTCTCCATATCTTGCAAGTTTTTATTAAAATGTTTCAACAATTTTATGCTCTGGTCTTCCTGAAAGAACCAAGGATAAAAGTGGCTGAAACAAACAAAATAAAGATTCAAGTAAAAAAAAAAGATTCTAAAATAATAAAATGCCTAATTTCAAAAATTTTAAAAGAAATTACTTTTTTGCTTTAGTATTTTAGTGTTTTAATTTTTTCCTCATTTATTCTTTTAGAATGCTAATTAATTAATAAAGTTAGCAAATAGGTGATTCAATCGGTAGAAATGTAAAAGAAATAAAATACTTTATTGTTAGGAGCTAAAAATTGACCAGCAAGTGACTGACCAATAAAGATACATAACCATGGCCAAACAAATGTAGAACGTAAATTACTCAACAAATAGTCATTTGCTGAGTAATTTACTTGAGTAGTATTAAATGAATTAGCTCAGTAGTGTTTGATAGAAGACAACCATCCTCATTGGCATTTTTCTTCTTTTTTTTGCTTTTGCCTTTAAACTATTTTCATTGGTATGTTCTTCAATCAATATCAGTTAAGATGACACAAAAACTTTTTACTTTTGCTGTAAATTGATCATTTTTAACATTGTTTTGACTGTTATTTCCTGATTTCATTTTTTTTTTTTTTCAAGGCTGTTTCAAATGTGACTCTCCTCTCATCTTTCTTTTGGTTACTTCAACATGGCTGAAGTGTCATCAGTTCCATTAATGATAATGTTGAAATGAATAATAAAGATGGAGAACAATGCTAACTCCTTGAGAACAGAATAAATAGCCCGATATTTATTAAAGAACACACCAATCAAAATGCTTCAAAATTAAAGGCATAAAGATAAGGATAACAACAGAACAAATTCATAAACATATAAAAATTGTTTCTAAAATATCAAACCTTGTTAATCAAATATAACAGAATATTATATTTCTGTTCTTTTGAATGAGAGTAAGATAAGAACAATTAGAAAAACCTACAAAATTTATACCATTTCTTCCACAATTCCAAGAACCATAGATTAGTGTGCTATAACACTTAAAATAATTTCAAATTAAAATTTTACAGAACTAGATTTATAAAAACTGGTAGGTATAATTATTTAAAATATTTAAAAAATATTTCCCATCTCCAAATCATTGAAAATTAATTTCCCTGAAGGGTTTGTATCCTCAAAAATGAACAACCAAGGAACAACTTACTCAACTCCCCACTCCCCATGAGGGAAAATCATCAGGTTTGTTATGAGTGAATTTACAAAATACAAATGCAAGCAAGTAAGAAATATCAAATCCATGTTGACATCAAGGAGCTTATAATTTTTTTTTTTAAATGTCCACTATTGCAAAAAAAAAAAAAAAAAAATTACAGACTTTAAACCCATCTAAACAATAAATTATTTGATGACAATATAAACAGTTTTGAAAATCATTTTTCCTACACTCATAAAATAATACTAATAGAATAATGTTACACGTATATCAAAAGAACCAAAGCTTTTTTTCCCTACTTATTGAATAAAACTTGGAATATCCTACATATAAGTCAAATATGAAAAAGCTGAAATCATACGTAGATGGAGACAATATTATATATTGTCCAATTTGCTTTTGAAAATCATTTGTCCAACACACACAAAAAAAATATCATTATCCAATTTCTATTATAAATCAATGAGAACAAAAATCATTTTTTTATTGGATCTATTTATTTTTTGGGGAGGTTGGCACTGAGGACAGTGCAAATGGGAAAATACTGGGCACTATTTAAACAAAAAACAAATATTGGTTCCTGATCCTTGAGTACCTAATAAAAAAAGGTTGTGTGCCTTGCACGCTTTCCCAATATTATTTATTTCCAGGCTTCTATGTATACAAAAATTTTCATGTACACAAAATCTTTCATGCATACAAAATTTATCATACAAATGCAGTTTCTCTAGGAGACTGTAATTATACAAGTTGATTCAACAAGTAGTTGAATTTGTAAGTTTTATGAAATAGCCTGTTTAGAGAAATGTTATCTCTGACTATTTACATAATGACAGCAAAGGAGAAAAAGAATCACATATGGTGACAACCTGAAAACAAGATAACATTTTTTTTCATCATTTAAAAAATTGGATTTTTCATTTAAAAAATTCTACAGTTGTTGTCATGTAAACTGTAACACCGGTCATCCAGACAAAAAATGTTTTAGGAATTAAACATTTTTATTTGCCTTGCTTAAAATAATAAGTGTTTTTGGACAGCATTAAAACTACAAATAAAAAAAAATCTCAAAAAAGATTGTTTTGTGTGCGTAATTATCGTGCTCGTTTTTGTTTCTTAAAAAAAAAATTTTTTTTGCAAAAACTGACACAACTAAACCTAACATCCCAATTGTTGTTGTTTTGATTTATTTAAAGAAAATTTTCATAATTTCCAGACTAATATTCGCACCATTTTTCTTTCAGTCATTATATTTCTGATTGACACTCTTAACTTTTACTTGCATCTGGTTATATTTTTTGTTTATATTTCAAACTCTAGCCACACAAATCAATAAAAGGTCATTTGGTGCAGTAAATTTTTGATGAAGATATTAGTCTGGACAGTATTTTTACATTAGAATTTCAAACAACAATTTCTGAGAATTTTGGAAACGTAGTTTGGATTTGAAGTTATCATAAGCTCCAAACCATTCCAAATATCATCTAATCAATGTGGTGGTCCTTCTGTCGGCAATGAACCATTTCAGTGGTATTCTTGCAATAGAGCAAGATGAGAATATATTAAAAATGATTTTGTTTCAAAGACATGTTGTCATTGATGCCAACTTAAATGCTTAGAACTGGCCTCAGAGTTAATAAGAAAAGGAAACAGTTGGCAGTTACATTGTTAAAGTTATGACTGTTTCATATATACATCCTAATGTTGAACATTTTGAACAAGTCATAAACATAAAGATAACATTAAGATTAGCTAACTGCACTCAGGGTTCAAGTCTATGCCAACAGTAAATGGAAGTTCAAGAAATAATATTAAAAATGAAAATTAAGAAAAATAATAATCAAAACCCCCAAAATTTTAAATTGAGGAAGGTTAAACATCATCATTTATCAATTCTAAAACTAAATATTTTATAACATAAACATTTTAAAAACATTTCAATATTGGCTTTTTGAAAACACACACACACACACACACACACACACACAGTACATTTACAAAATTATAGTTCAAATCATCAAATCTGTCCCTCTCAGGTTCACTACTAATTCTTATACAACAGAGTATTGAATTGAAAACTAGCCTGAGGTCAACACTGATGGTTTTAGAAAATTTTAATTTTAATCTAATGTATGTCACAACAATCTCTGGTTATTTTCGTTTTAATTATTGCATATGAGTTGATTCAGACTAAATTAAAATTGGATATGGCTGACCATGCATAGAGGATTTGGGATCATGCCAACCTTCAAGCAATCTGTACATATACTTTGTTCAGATAACTCAACCAACAGACCCAGCATAGATTATAATATATTGTAAGAGCCATGACCAAGGGACAAATAAGCAATAAACTTTCGCTGTAAAAAGCATGGTCCAAGAAAGGAAAATGACAGCAAAGTTCAATGTGTACAGCAGAAGAATACGGGTTCTGTGCAGAGGTCAGAAAATGATGACCCCTTAAAACACTCACATGTAAGCATGAGGTATATGAGAGTAGAAGCCCATGACCTCTCAGAACAAACAACAACAAAATTCTAGAACTAAAGAGACACACGTGAGAAAGGTCAGAGGTTATACAGAAGAAGACAAAAACCAACCAAAAGGAATTAGTTTGAACCAACCCACATATGATCTTTGATCTATTGTATCTAAAGCATGTATAAAAACACCCATTAAGTGGAATAATTAATTATTCACTGAATTATTTAAATAAGTATCTACATTGGTGTTATGCTGCTCTGGTCATGTTTGTTTTCCAGTCCTACTCAGATGTATATTGCTTTTGATAATCTTCAAGGAGTTTTGTACAATATCTTTTCATTGACAGCTACTTTCTTCATTTTTCATTTTTTGCAAAGAGATGAAAAAAAAGACATTAAAAAAAACATTAAAAAATGGTGTGAATAAGATTAACATGTGATTTTGCCCAAAACTCTTTGAAAATTACCTTTAAGGAAAGCAAGAGAGCACAGTGGCTCAAATTTTATAATTAAAACAACAAAGATAAGGATATTACTATGAACAAGACTTCATCTTTAATTTCCAGACAATATTCTATTAATATTAAAAGTAAAGAATAAGTTAATAAAATATGACCTTTTTTTATTTATCATCTTGGACCTGAGTAGAAAATTACTTTTAATGTCAGAGAATATAATTCATGTAGTTTTAATAAGTGTTCTTGGATACTAGTAATAAAAAAGCATTACTGACTTAGTCTGCTCATAAAAAAAGAGAATTAAAGATGGATAATTTTGTAGATTAGCTTTCATTAGACATTCCTCAAGCCAAAACATTTGACAGAATTAAAAAATATTGATTTTTTATCATTTTAGAAAGGATAATCCTGTTGAAATATAGTGCCAAATCAATCCCTGATTTATTAAGGAATTATCTGTATTTTGTTTTTATTTACAAATGTCAAGTTTAAATTACATTATTGATAGCTGTTTATTCTTGACTTTGTACTTTTTCTCAATTTTTAATAGTATGCAGTTGTTAATGATGTAAGCACAATTTCAAACATAATATTTGTAAATAAAAGCAAAGTACAGATAACTCTTTAAGAAGTCAGGGTTTGTTTTGACACTCTGATAAATATCATGGTTTTAGGAAAGCCTAATGAATATTCATCTAGAAAGACTGTTAAAAAAAATTCTTCCCCCGTTCTTTATGAGCAGACCAGTCAATATAGGTTATGCCTAAAAATATGGCAATAAAGGAAAGTCTCTTGACACAAACACACACACACGTACACACACACATGTGTCATTCAAGATAAAGTCATGAAGGACATAATTTATGTTCTTATTTACTTGAGAATTGTATTAAAAAGTGTGAGTCAATCTGGTAAACTAAACAACATTTAATACTTCAAAAGTCAGGTCTTTTGATACGTTGTTGTGAAAGTACCAAACATATTTGCTTAAGAAAATAATAAAAACAAATATTAGATGGGTTTGCATCTTTTTACAGTTACACAGCCAAAATTAGAAAAACACCACACATACACAATTTAGTCCTAAAGGAAGAAATGCCTCACACTAAAGCATACATACGTATATATAGTTTGAACAAAGAAATCAACTTTTCATGTTGACTGTCAGTTTCATGCCTCAAGCAATCACTAGTTTGAAAAACTGCTTATATATATATTTATATATATTCTTTCAAACCATACCAATTGCTTTTATGTACACAGACACACAAATATATATATAGATGTCTACCCACACTGATGAGCTGTGACACAGCGAAACAGTTTGTCTGTGGATGACAATATATATATATATATATATATATATATATATATATATATATATATAAAGGTTTTGCATAGACATTATATATCAGTTTCACACATGATTTCTTTTATGCAATGTTGATTTCTATATCCACATTGGGTATATCTACAAACACTCTATTCCCCGATATTGGGCACTATTTCCTCATAAATATATTACATTTAATATATATATATATACATATATACATATATATATATATATATATATATATATATATATATATATATATATAGATAGATAGATAGATAGATATCATACCTATATACATAGGTCGATCAATAAATCCATAGGTAAATGATGACATTTATTTTAAACAACAAATTTAATCTCCCTCCTTGTCAATGCACTTAACCTAATGATTCTATATAGATCACATAGCTTGAATATTATATGATGAAAGTTTCAGGTCAAAATTCAGCTTTATATATATATATATATATATATATATATATATATATATATATATATACATATATATATATATATATATATATATATATATATGTATGTATGTATGTATGTATGTATGTATGTGTGTGTGTATGTTTGTGAATGTGTATCCAAATGTTCATGTGTGTATATACACACACATATATATATCTAAATTCAGCCAACAAGCTCTGTTTTAATTTTTTATTAATTCTTTTGAATTTTTGAATAAGTTGTCCATTCAAATATAAATTGTGAATAAACTGTGCAAAGTTCATATTTTCATTCTGTTTTTGTTCAAGTATTTTTGACCATCTCAGTCATTGTCAAGAACTAAATGTTGTTGGTATGGTAGGTAATATTTTGCAGGTTATACTATGGCATTTTTGCGATGCTTATTCCAATACACTTAATGTGAATTGTTGAAGTGGCAACATTTGGTTCATGATAATGAATAAGATGGCTGAAAATACAGTAAGAAAAATTGAACAAAAACTTGAATTTGGACGGTTTAACCAGTATTTGGATTTGAATTTTTTAATAATTTATTGAAAAAAAATACTGAAAAAATACAACAAAAATTAAACAAACAGAAAAAATGTATTGACTAAATTTAACAAAACTTATGTACATATATCTATATCTATATAATTTACATGATTATTCTAGAAATATTACTTTATCTACACATAATAAATCTAACATAACTGAATTACAATTGTAATTTGAGAAGTTCAAAACCTAACCAACTTCCCCAAAAAAGCATTTCAATGACTTCAACTATATATATATATATATATATATATATATATATATATATATATATATATATATATATATATATATACATATTTAAGTTATGAAAAACTTGGTAATCCATATGGGTAGTCCCAAGGAGGATGAAATCCTGAGATCTCAATGTAAATCCAGAGCTAATATTTTAAAGAAAAATGAAATATATATATATATATATATATGTGTGTGTGTGTGTGTGTGTAGATAGAGAGTGTGTATGTGGACATAAGAAAAAATACTGAACAGTTTGAATATCATTTGAGGCATTAAATTGACAGTTATCCTGTACCTATATCCATACTGTCTATATCTCCAAACACTCTAGTTCTGATATTAAGCTCTCTTCCCCTACAAATATGGCATATTTTAAGTAATATTGGTCAATTTCAGAGTAGACAACATCCATAGTTGGTTCATATAAGAAGAAATGTTATATATGTATGTGTGTGTGTATAGCTTAGCTTATATATATATATATATATATATATATAAAAAGTCTTAAATAGAACTACATTGGTTTATTATTTAGTGTTTACTGCCCAAATGAAAGAAGGAAAAATAGATCAATCAAACTTCTATTAAAATCAATGTCTTGTTGATAATTAACTAGTTAACTTGATTAAATATTAAAAATATTAAAATTTTAACAATATAGTTTGGTTTAGCATAAATTTTCTCTCATAGAAAAGTTGATATACAGATATACATACAGATATGTATTTGTTTATATATGTATATGATTTACATGGACAGTTTATATATGTGTGTGTGTGTGTGTGTGCGTACGTGCATACATACATGCAATCAATTTGATGTTTGTAAATGAAATAATTTTAAACAAGTTGAGGTTTGTGGATGTGCAAAGGCATTTCTCTCACAGTGTCAACCTCACCTCATTATCCCCCATTGTACAAAAGTATATATATATATATATATATATATATATATATATATATATATATATATATATATATATATCCCAGTTTAGAAAAGAAAATTAATTGCAATAATATGAACATATTTTATATTTTCATGATTATTTGATTTTTTTTAAACTATATATGCACATACTGGATGGATACACAAAGGTCAAATAAAAAAAGTTCTTGGAGAACTTAAACCAAAATTAGTTAACAAATAATTATTCTTCACTAAGTTTCATGATGGTTCTCAGCTGACTTGCAGTTAGTTTATTTAATTTTTACTTTACTAAATCAAAAAATTAAGTCAGTACCTGATCAATATTCAAATTTGAAAGTAAAAGGAAATCACATTTTTATCATTATTTCTTAATTGAGCTTTTCATGAAGTTTTGATTTTTAGTTTAAATAATTCTTGAAAAAAATAATCAGGTTTTTTAACATTATAACAATTTTGGTATTCATGTTATTGTGACAAAAGTGATTTTTCTTTTGTATCTAAATCGTATTTGCATAAACATAAAAGGTTTATTAAGGAGAAGAGGAAAATTTATATACAAAATTGTTAAAAAAATTGAAAGAATTTATCTTTTTCTTCTTTCTCCTTTTCTTTTTTTTCACTTTGTTTAATTACAGATAGTATGGAGGACATTTCCAGAGAAAGATTCAGTTTCCTTGAACTGAATCATCTCTCATAAATTCATTATTCATCAACTGATTTTTTCTTTAAAATCAAAGATGCAAAATCATTTCAAGAATTTTGTCAGACATCTTATTCAAAATGGCTGACTTAAACAAAAGAAAAATAGATAAACAATTTTAATATCTGCTGGAATTTTCATACAGAATTCTCTTTTTTTTTCTTTTTTTTTTTAATATCTTCCAGCAAAAATCAAAGAAATAATTGATTTTAATATAGTCTATCTCTGTGTCCCATTAAATTTGCTGCTGCTCTTCAAATGGCAATTCTTCAACTGTCTCTTCAATAATACAATCTTGTGGGTCTATCATAATTTGCTTCTGGAATTCTTTCCGTCTCTTAGCAATTGGAGGAAGGAAGAGTATGAAATGCAAAAGGCCACCAATAATGATGAGTATCCCACCCACAATAAAAGCCATATGATAGCTGTTTGTTGCATCATATATTGCACCTGAAAAACAAGAATAATTAGATAGTTGAATTTAGTACACTTTTATAGATACTTAAAAAATTACTTTTACTTGCAAGACTTACAGATTTGATAAAAAAAACAGTTATAAAAGGAACTCATCAAAAAATTCATCTTAAGCCATGAAAACATTGACATGGAAACTTATTTCTTGAGTGCAGCAACCAAAAATAAGAATTTTATTGAAAGAATTTTATCAGTCAAACATTTTGTTTTCTACAAATTTAACTACAAAAAAAGTACAAATAAAAATAAATTGATATTTAATAAATTCAACTTAGCATAGCACAAGGGGAATTGTTGGGAAAGGAAGACTGTATGGCACCAATTTTCCATATAGAGAAAGTTTAGAAAATCAGAAATCAAAATCATGGATTTCTCCTGCACTCAAATACAAATTTCTGGCACTGGTGGAGAAAAATAACAACTATTTTAGCCGTTAGGCTGTGATTTAGTTTTATTAATTTTGAATGATGTACTTCTATGAAAAACTTCCAAGTTATCTTCCTGACCCCTAGTGTCTTTGTATTTAAGCTTAAGCGAATTTAGTTCATATCTCTAACTAAACCTAGAGTATTTCTTTAAATACACTGATTTATATAAAATACTTTTCCAACATGATTTACAATGTTCAAAAGCTACATTATTTGTCTATATAATTATTTTGTTTTTGCTTTAATTGCTTAATATCTTCAGTGGTATTGTGTGACCAAAGAAATAATGGCTTGTATGATCAAAGGAAATGTCTGTTATAGTTTGTGTGATCAAAGAACATGTCTACCATAATCGTTAACATGGCATAATTAAGGAAGGCCACAACAATTGTGTGACCAAGTAAGAACATGTTACCAGGTGCTGATGTAGATCAGGACATATATAAAAGTCACCAGAAAAGATTCATATTAGCATTTGCACTCAGGTTCTTCTTCCCTGTTTTCGGAAGAATCAGATGATTTGAAATAAAACCTAGTTCATTTTTTGATCACTCTTTCTCTCTTTATCCTATGTTCAAATAAATCGAGCACTGCTATCAACTATAAAGCAATGGACTGTATTATGTTTTGCTACTAATACTACAGTCATGACAGAAAATCACTTGCTAATAAGATAAGAGTTCACAGATAATGTCATATATGCAGGAATAAAGAGCAAGGTATTTTTTATTGTAAATTGTACAGAAGATTATATATTTTTATTTAGGTAAGACTAGAGTACAATTCCAACGTTTATAACATTTAATTTAAAAGAGGGTTCAGTACAAAGTAGAGCAATATTCTTTATTTTAAATATTACATCAAAAACATGTCATATTTTTATTTATATATATTTATAATAATATGTATATATTGCATTTGGTACCAGACCAAATATTTACTAAACTTGTCACTACAAGTTCTTCTCTAAGACCCAACATATAGTAATAATTAACAAACTAATTTCACCATATAAATTCAGTTTTAAACCAAAGTTAGCTTAGTCTAGTAATTATCACAGAATAGCCAAAACAATTCTTTATATTTGAACAAGGTTAATCATTGTGACAAATTAACCTAATACATCTTATTGTATATCCTATAGAAAAGATATTTTTAAGGCCAAATATGACTTAATGATGGATGTAAAATAGAAAGGAAGCCACTTATTTTTATTATTTTGGAATGACAGGGCCTTTTAGATAACCAGCTGATAACATTAAATAAAGGATATAAAAAAATTGAAATAATATATATTTATTAGTATTAAACTTGTTATAAACAACTTTGCATTATGAAAAAAAATTAATACAAAATTTATTGATAGGAAATTATTATTTATTTGACTTATTAAAATTTATGAATAGATGGAAGAACATGGACAAAGAGGATGGTAAAGTGTCAAAAGTTATTTAGAACAACAAAAGAAAAGAAATTGTAGAGAGCCATGAATATCCAAATCCTGAATTGACATGACCCATATAATAAGAACTTATAAATTGTTTGGGATTGAGTGATTTTAATAACAATCAATTGATGACATTATCCTCAGTGATTATAATGTCTTCCTTTATATATAAAATCCAAGAGTGGGCTGAAAAGTTCATAGCCTGACTATGAAAGAGTGATGCTAGAACTATGAAATCATGCATGCATTAATTTCAACTCCTTAATAACTGAAATGTTTCTTTCTTGGTACAAGTGTGGGCTGAAACATTCATAGGCTGACTATGAAGAAGTGATGCTAGAACTGTGAAATCTTGCATGCATTAATTTTAGCACTTCTTATTAATAACCGCATTGTTTCTTTCCAGGTAAGCTGATAGCTGACTGTTCAAAGAAGACTTCAAAAGTAACTAGTAGCGACTTCTCTTGAAAATGGACAAAATTTGGAAGCATTGCAATGTTATCAAGTATCTGTAGAAAAAGGGTTTAGCTCTCTAAGGACATTCATATTGACATGATTGCTACATTAGAGGATGATGCTCCAGCTTTATCAACAGGGCAAAAGTGGGTAGCTGAATTTAGGTAGGGAAGGGAGAGTCTTGAAGATGACCCAGAATTTTGACATCCTGCAACTATCACCACCAAGGAAAACATTGTGTTCACAACATGATGATGGATAACAGACAATTGACTATAAACCAAACAGCCAATGCTATTAGCATATCTCGTGAGAGATTTGAGAATATTCTGCACAATGATCTTGGCATGATGATGGTTTCTGCTCAGTGGGTGCCACATCTTCTGACACCTGATCAAAAGTGCTCCAGGCTGATCACATCATGGGAAAATTTGACAGATCCAATTGGTTGCCTTGAATGTTTCCTAACCCATGATGAGTTTTGGGTTCATCACATTGAGACAGAAACAATCCTTGCAATGGAAACACTTCCTCCACACTTGCTCCAAAGAAAGCCAAGGTCATTTCATCTACAGGGAAAGTGATGGAGAGTACTATGCCCACTTACTGAGGCAGTTACAAAAGGTTATCAAGACCAAATCCCTAAGAAAACTAACAAAAGGGATCTTGTTTCACCAGGACAATGCACCAGCACATAAGGCCTTGACTTTAATGGCTGCTGTGCCTAACTGTGGCCTGAACTGGTTGATTGCCCTCCCTATTCTCCTGATTTGAACCCATCTGACTATCATCTGTTCTCCAACATGGAAAAACTTAGCTGGGAACCAGTATTGTAGTGATGATGATGATGTCATATCTGCTGTTGATAACTTTATTGATCAACAGGCTGAAATCTTCACCAATGGGATCCAAGCACTGCAAATCCAATGGAAGAAGTGTGTTGATCATAAGGTACACAATATTGAAAAATGAACCTAAATGAACCTTTTCCATGAAAGTATCTTGGTCAATCTTTGAATTTTTCAGTCAACTCTCATAAATTTATTAAGACTAGAGTAAAAAAAAGTACAAATATCCATATTTTGAAGTTTTAATTCTGAACAAACCTAAAAATAATTTTGGAAAAAAGAGTAATTATAAGTAATTATATTAAACTAGTAAAATTTACAAAAATCACATGAGTTTACAAATTATAACTCCCTAGTTTGCTTCCTTTGATTTTAATTTTTTAAATAAGTAATTATTATTATAATAATAATAATGATAATGATAATTATTATTATTATTATTATTATTATTATTATTATTATTATTATTATTGTACACTGATTGTACTCAGACAGGTATCCTCATTTTGATTATTATAGTCACACATTTTAGCCATTATACCATCTGAAAAATTTCAAAAATTTGTCACAGCTAGTTATTTTTAAGGAATTTTCAAACTTGTTATTCAATCCATAGAGCCAAATTATTCTCATTGCACAATTCATGTTTAATGATTCAGCTGTTGTACCTTCCAACCTTCTTTACATGTTTGTCACAGTTAGCAACCTTTCAGAAATTAAGCCAAATCCTTTATTTAATTAATGAGGATAGATTGTTTCTTTTCTGTTTTCCATGTTTAATATTTTCAACTACTAAATCCTCTGGCCTTCTCAAGTGTCTGTTATAGTTGATAACCTTCCAGGGATTTTTAACTGAATATGTGATTATAACAACCAATAAATCTTGTTTCTGATTTTACATGTTATTCAGTGCAATGTTTCTTGGGTGTTTTTTAAAAACTACCAGATTCAATGAACATCAGTAAACCAAAGAATATCAGCCTAAATTCAGTGTTAGATAAACAAATATAGAGATATTAGGAAAATATACAGAATATAGAATAATGAAAAACTTCATCTCAGTACTCCAGGCCATGCAAAAAGGCCAAAAGAATATATCACTCATAATGTGATAAAAACAATAATGATGAGGATAACAGAATAATATATGGAATAATGAAGATAATTAATGAAGAAATATCTTACCTGCCAAAGGTGGCCCTAAAATAGTGGAAATCCCTCGAACCAGTGAGAGCAACCCAAAAGCATTGGTCAGTTTATCCAGCCCGAGGAGATCACAGATGATAATGGATGTTAATGAAATAAAAGCAGCTGAAATATAAAATAAAAAAAAATCCTTATTCCTTATTTCAACTATTTAACAGAAAAAACAACAAAACTTGTTATTTTTCTTTATTTTAGCAATAAAGAAATGAAGTGCTTTGCATGTCTCTTTGTCATAAAATCTGTTTTATTTTTATTAAACTAGAAAAAATAGTTGTTTTTATATGGGATTAATGTTCACTATTTATGAAATGTTGAAGGGATTGTAGACATTCAATATATTTGTTCAAAGAATATGACTGAAATAAATTGGTTGGGTGAGTGGGCAGGCAGGAAGGAAAAATTTACAAATTATACATGCCAACTTGTTGAAGGCCAAGTAAAATGTAAATTTCAAACACTACTTTTCTGCACTATATAAGACAGTATTCCTAAACAGAAGTATTTTTGATATGAAAATCAAAACAATCCTTGAATAAAAGGACAGTAATGAAGGGCAGTTGATAACTGAAATATACTTTTTTTTAAATCAATATGCAAATTAGTTAAACCTGAAGTCAATAATATATAATACAGATATACAAAAGTTAATTTATAGTTGGGGGGTGGGCATTTAATTTTAACTTACAAGTAGCTGGATTAAGGGTGGCAGGATAGATGCAACAGTTGAAGATTTGCGTCCAAATAAATCGATTGTATCACTTCTTTTTCATTCTTTCTTGTTATGGCCATATCATGTTGAAATGCCTGTTCCCGTTCGATCAAGTCTAACCTGGTTAGTTAACGTTAAAATAGTGGGGGGGGGCATTTAACCTCAGAAATTGTGGGAGAATTGAGCTCTAATTTTGCATTTATTCATATAGATAGATGAATAATTTTAATAAAAATGAACAGCTTGATGTATAACAAACAATAATGAGAGACTTGATAGCCATTTACTAGTCAATAACATAAGTAGATTTAGTGAATGGAAAAAATAGTGAAGTGATATAAGTCAATGAAATAATCCTTTATTTATATAGATAATATGTTAATTAAATAGTAATATTATTCCTTGTCTTTCTTTGGACATTATCAAAATACCAGGTGAAATCTGTATGTTACTATATAGGGCCATATGAAACTGAATTCTCAATTTTTATTGCATTGACTACTCTCTACTTGTCTACTCTCTGCATTGTTCTTGTTTGATAAGACAAATATATTTAATCTATATAACTATGCTGGAGTTTATGTGTGTGTGTAATTGTATGCTTGGACATCTCAATCAAATAAAAAAATTCAGAGATCTAGTTTTAAAATGAACAACTGCAATGCCTAAACTAAAAACATAGTCTGTATGAGGTTGACCTTAGATATCATTTGAAGTTGCCAAAAGTCATCAAAGGACAACATGCCATTTCCAGCCAAATGAAACAAAATGAAGTGAGATAGTGAGATTGCTTTGAAATATAAAAACCTCACAATTGGTAAATTAGATAAGTTTAAAGTTAGCCTCTGGTGACCCCAGAGATTATTAAAGGTAAAAATAATTTGTAGCCTTCATTATCTGTATTGCAACCAAATATCTTGGAGGTAATTTGGTATATGAGGATTACTTGAACAGAAAAAGATGTTATGATAGATGGTACTGAAGGTCAGCAAAGGTAAATTTCTAATAAAAACAGCTTGTTTCAGTCAGACAAAAGAACTTAATGGCTAAAATGTTTTCTATTGATATAAAGTGGAAAGATTATACTGAATCAATTGCTAGGAAAGTTGGTTCACTGTGTTGTGCAAGACAATTTTTCTCACCATAATCTATCTTACACATTTATAAATTTACCATTCATCTGTGCATTGGATATTGATGCCACGTGTGGTCTTGTTATAAAATAAAATAAGACATATCTTGGCTGATTTGCAGGCAAATAAACTAACATACTCAAGAGCGAGAGCCGGATGTGAATGGGAGAAGGCCCCATCACAAAATGACCATTATCGTTGTTTATGCATAGGCCTGACGCACAAGTTCCGGTCAAAAAATAAAATAATATTTTAAAGTGTTTCTATTTTTCAACCAAGAAAAATGCTTTCCTCCTAATTATACTCGCATCGTTTTTCGAGCCTGTTAAGCCATAAAAAAAGCCATAAAAGGGGTCACACGGGGAAGTACAATAGCAGTCAACAGGAGGCCAAGGAAGAGACCTGTCACGGTCAGTCAGGAGCAGGAGCGCCACGCCAACCAGTGAGAACTGCTATGAGAGATCAACCCAGATCGGAAGCCAACTTATGAACTATACCACAAGGTAGTTGTTCAAAAACCACACGTTCCTATTGAAATAAATCACATAAATCTATTTCTACTGTTGTCGTATTTCTTTCTTGCAACCATACACTTGTCTATAACACTGGTGTCAGAAGCCTATAGCAAGAGAAATATGGATGACTACACGAGCTTCACCCGAGGTGAACTATTTACTCTCATCAAGGAACAGAAAACAATACTATTCAACTTGAAAACGGGACCAACTCAGCCTTCCGAAGCCACAATACAAGAAATTCAAGCCGACATAAACGACATGCAGACTGCCCTAAAATCAACTACTTTAACACCTCCCACTGCTCAAACAACCCGCGATTACAGCTTAATGATGCACCAACAAACTATACGCGACATATTGAAGCTAGAGAGAACTTTTCACACTGGATACAAAGTGAACTGATTCATCACGGCTCTAAACAAAGCATAAATGTCACGCCAGAACTCAGTACCTATCCCAGCCTGGAATGCGAATTCATCAAGTCTGCTAAAGATTTACTGGACCAAAGTATCTTTCAGCAGATGGTTGATGCAAAAAAAGACATATCCACTTTCGAACGACTGAAGGAATACTTATTAACAGCCCACGGAAGCCAGATGACTAACTTCCAACACCTCAGTCAAGCCTGGGATCTGGAACAGCGAGACGGCAAAAAATTAATAGACTTCACGGATCGACTTGAAAACATCCTTAGAGAGGCAGCCATCCAAATAAAAAACAAATACAAAAAAGACAAAAATACAGACTTAACAGTCGATGAACTTATTTCCATCATCGGCGCTAATCTAATGAGCAAAAAGGTGAAAATTTGGAACACAAATCTTTGCCACATTTTGTCAAGACAATGGATAACCACTATTCAGCCATTGGCATAGCATCCGAAGCTCAAAGATACCTTGATTGCGGTGTAAAATCCAATGACACGACCTCGCATGACACTGTGTATTTCACACAGAAACCACAGCAGTCAAACCAAAAAACGCGCCACTTCCAGGCAGCAGGCAACCAAAACAACAGCAGATGGGCCTCACCAACCCTCCCGAACATGGCCACCATCCTACACGTAGAAACCATCAGTGCAAAGGTTCAATGTTCAAGACTTTTATGAATCATAACATATATAACAACTATAAGGGTCAACGTTCAAGACTTTTATGAATCATAACATATATAACAACTATAAGGGTCAACGTTCAAGACTTTTATGAATCATAACATATATAACAACTATAAGGGTCAATGTTCAAGATTTTTATGTATCATAACATATATAACAACTATAAGGGTGAATGTTCAAGACTTTTATGTATCATAACATATATAACAACTATAAGGGTCAATGTTCAAGACTTTTATGTATCATAACATATATAACAACTATAAGGGTCAATGTTCAAGACTTTTATGAACTATAACATATATAACAACTATATAAGGGTCAATTTTCAAGACTTTTATGAATCATAACATTTCCATATTTCCAATTTTCTTTCTTTGAAAAGAAAAAAAAGACAAAAGAAAATATTCACTGACATTTGGTTTAATGAAATAGTGTGTATCTTATATGATAATTAACTACAGGAATATCAAAGAATAATACACAATCTTACACTTTAGTAACTGCCAAAAAATAAAATATTAATGCAATTAAAAATTGCAAGAACGTGTCATTTAAACACAACAACTATTGAATGACTTGTTTTTTTTATGGCTTATCAACCTCTTGCATGTTAATTAAAACCAGAAAATATTTTTAGACTGGAGTTTAGTATTTTTGGAAATAATAAGAATTTACTGGTACAAGTCCTAGTAATTAACTGATAGCAATTCACAATATAAATAAAGTGTTCTTTTACAAGTATTTTTGGCATGAATAATATACGAATAAAAGCCAATCAAGTTATTGCAATAATAAATGTATAAGACCAAAACTCTACTTTAAATGCAAACCATTACTTTATGGCAACTACATAATCAACGAGCAAGAATGTTTTACTAATTTCCTTTTATGTTTTGCACATACACTGTAGATCCACTGAATAATGACGAATATTCCTAGAATTTTAAAATAACGGCAATTCTCTTTTAATAAGTAATTTCATACCTTCCCTCAAAATTGAATGAAAAAGTACTTACCAGCATTGAGACCAAATACTGCTGTATATATACACAAGGTTACATAGCTCTTACACAGTGGACTCAAAGCAGTTGCAAGTCCAGTGATAATCAACGATATGTTGTTGATAATTAAACTGTCAACTTTACGAAGATCTGCTAATGCACCAGTCAAAACTCGGCCTATAGTGTTGGTAATTCCTATAAAGTTAAAATAAACACAAACAAATATAAACTGAACAAACATAAAATAAACTGAACATATAAACTGAATAATGAATTAATTCTGATTTATGGCACACTGCCTGTTATATAATGGTCATAGTTTTTTTTCAACAAGTTCATTTTTTAAAAAGAATTCCATAATTCAATTAGACATCAAGATATATAATATATATATATATATATATATATATATATATATATATATATATATATATATTGCTGAAAAGCAATTGGTCTGCTGAACAAACATTAGATTTTTAGGGACAAGCTTCTTGGTTGGTGGCAAAAACATTTCAGCACCCCTTTGTATATACATAGTATAATGATTCATAACACTAAAGCCAATTGCACAAAATTAGAAATAAATAAATTACTTCTAATAAGATTTAAGTTTAGGAGCTCATCTTTCATAGCCATGGAAGCATTGATGATTAATAAGAGCACAACTCTGTAATCATTCTGCCATACCTTCCTCACAAATTTTCTATTCTCTCCTTTTTATTAGTAATGATTTTTAATTTTTAGATGTAGTATTTTCACTATTAGTATACTTTTATGAGATTTGCTCCATCTTACTTTTGCTTTTTATCATAATACTTTGGGCTGATGCACTCTACATTATTACATTACTAGTTTTATTTCATCTTATTGTTGCTCTTTATCATAATAATATTATAGTCTGCAAGAACTAATAATGAAGTAGCTTGTGACAAGACTTTGAAGGTTCAAACCATGACAGGCCATTTGTCTTCTAATTCAAAAGCAATAATCATAAGTTGAAGTAAAATTCATAATAAAATAATAATAATGTTAAGTATATTGATCTAACCATTTGTGAAAGATCAAAATGGTATTCACCAATCTTTTGGGTTGCTTCAACTTGTAAAATTAACAGAATGGCTGCAGCTGAGTCAGACAGACAAATTCAGAAAAGCCTAGACCAGCAAACTTCATGCATCCTGCCATCTCATTGTTCACTTAACAATAACTCATATACTAGAAATGTTATTCATTGAACAGATGAACAATAATACTCTTTGATGAGTTTTTCCACTTTTCTTGTGCTTAAGGCTTATTTCCTGCTAGTAAAGCTCATCTGGTTCCTTGAAAGTTGTAAATTCAATCCCTTAGTCATTTAGTTCAGGAATTGACTCCAGTTCACTTTTTCTTTTAATATAGACCAAAATAGTGCTTCTGTTCAAAATTCAATGGAGCCATAGAGAAACTCCATAATTTAATAAAAATAGATAAAAATTACCAATAATTGACAGCAAGAACGCTGCATTTTCTGGAGTGATGTTTAGTTCTTCTGTGGCTCTATCTCTGAGAAAAACGAAAGGAATGAAGTATCCAAGGAATACCAAGATGTTTGCAAAACAAACAATTCCAAAGGCAGGATCTATGAGTAATGAGAAATCTAGCATCTCTCGTAAAGTATCTTTGGCTGCCTTGGAGATACAGATATAATCCCATATCCAAGATTCCTTTTCCACCATTAGAGTGCCTGGGATTGTTGTAATGCTGGTAATATAAGAATTCATATCGGGTTGTGATTGAAATTGTGGTATGTGGATGATACTGCCACTGTAAAAGATGTCCTTCCTGTAGAGAGGTCGAGCATAATCTTCTTTGGGAACAATAAGGTCCTTGTTTGATCGGAAATTACTTACTGAAAAAAAAGATAAATTAAAAATGTCAACAACTTGATATCTTAAGGATTTTTCTCAACAAAACTTTTAATTAATAGTCTGTTAATTAATAGTCTGTTATATTGCAAAAAGACTTTATTTATTTGATCGCATGGTAATGATGAAATTAGTTGAAATGATAATGGTGTAATTAGCTGTTTCCATGCAGGAAACATTCAGCATTCATTGACCAAACCAACATTATGAAATCATTTTCTTACACTGTTATTGCTGTTTCTAATATTAATGGGAGTTTTCTTGCAAACCTTTTGTTTTTGGTAAGAGGTTGATTAATATTAGGTTGGTGCAAAAATAATTTCGTTTTCTAACATATGTTACTATGTGAGAAAACGAAATTATTTTTGCACCAACCTAATATATATCATTCTTTTTTCTTCTACTTGATTATATTATTTTCACTTCTAATTTGATACCCATTTTTGCTGTTGTTGTTTTTGGAAGTCTTCAAGTGATGTGTTTTTTTTTAATTATTTCATAAATCTTTTCATTTATGCGTTTATAATAGCCAGTCTGTAAGATCTGATGAAGGTAAGACCTAAAAGACATTTTTAATCATTGAGCTGAAACAGTTTAGACATCTCTGACTGAGTTGGACAGCATGCATGACATTCATATGAGAGTCTAGATCTGACAAGGCTTTTAATTTATTGTTATATTCCATGCTAATAGGAATATATACTTGAAAAACATGGTGGATAAAATAAGTAAAGGGTTATTGTAAAAACCAGTACAATAAGAATAAAGGTAACAGTTATACACAAAGGTCATCACAAGTCAATCCAGTAGTGAGTGCTACTATTGGAAGGTTGGTAGTTCTTGCGTAAGTCTTAGTTGTACTCAATAGATCCCGGCTACAATATTTAGCTACCCCCGCACGAGGGTTGCATGTGGCACAAGGCTGGTTTAACGTGGGTTCTCTGAGCTCATAGGCTCGGCCAAAAATATTCCCTTTTGAACCCGTATAAACGGGTTCAGGGTCAGTCTACCTCCTCAAACGAGACTGCCCTTCAGCGGAGCCTCGTCCGGGTTCCTCTCTGTCCGAAGGCAGAGAGTTCGACTGTTTAGCTGGAACAGGTCGCAGCTAGACTCTGTAGTCCATTGACTTACAGACACTTATAGGTATTTACTACCTATAGTGTGGTCACTCATGGGGGTGACAGGTTATTCCATTACATCATTTATACAAATCATAAATTTATTTTCATGCTGATAGAAATTATGTATTTTTGATTCCTTATGATATTTTCAAAACACATTTAACAAAATTTTTAATTTAATATATAAAGTTCAAAATTGGTGTGTCCACTTGAAACACTGAAAATGAATTAAAATTTCTTGTTTGTCCATGCATATGCAAATATTATGTAAGACTCTGATATCAGATAAATGCTATTTTATCATTTGTATCTACCAACATGTGTTTTATATCTTGCCCAACTTAGTGATTCTTGATTAATCAAGATAAGTAACTTGCATATTCTGCTTTAGAAATCAAATTATAAAAAAAACTGTATTTTGTTAATTGGTCTGTGATCTTTATAAATAAGAGATTTGTTGATAGCTTTTATAATTAAATTGTTTATTTATTTGACTAAAGCCTTTTTGCCCTCGTGAGTAAATGTAAGTAAGTCATGTAGATATTTTTAATATGTGAAAAGTTCTCAGAATTAACCTGTAGAAAAAGAATATGTATTAAGGAAAAAGACAATACAAAAACTGTAGTTTAGCTGATATATTTCGTCCAATGTGGACTTTTTTAAGGCAAAAAAAAAAAAGAAATGAATTTAGAAAATGCTATTGTATAATCAACTGAAAAATTATGCAATTACTTTATGTTTGAAGAGAATATTTTCACATGTAGAAATAATGTTTGTATTATTGTGTTGATGGATTCAACTAATTTCTTTTGATTTCTTGATATATTTGCTGTGTACATTGGCTTGGGAGAGTAGTGATTTTGTTAGGAAAGATGATATTGGGAAAAACTTGAGCATAGATTAATATTTGGATAATATTCAATGGCAGTACTCTCAAGGATCTTCATTCTGAGTGAATTATTTTCAATTTTTATGAGTGTAGAATTTATAAAATCAAAATTGTGGTTGAATTTATTTTTATGTATGACTAGTATAACATTTGTTAAATTATTATTCATGAGGTCTCTTTTGATATTTCTATACATGAAAATATTCTCTTCAAGCATAAAGTAATTGACATAATTTTTCAGTTGACCATAAGAATATACAATAGCTTTTCTAAATTCTTCTAGTTGCTAATGACATTTTGTTTGTTGTTTATAGATACTTTGTTTCAATAAATTCATTTTGTTTTTTGCCTTGAAAAGTCCACATTGGACAAAATGTGTCAGCTAAAACTACAGTTTTCCTATTGTCTTTTTCCTTAATACATATTTTTAATAGTATATTTTGAAAATTTAATATTTATGAATTATCATATTTATGTTATATATGAAATAAATAATTACCAAAATGTTTAAACCAATTAAATTTCTTCAATTATAACAATTTGTAAATGCCATTTTATGGCATGCATACATTACTCAGACAAAGGAATAACTACATTGAGCAGTGAAACAAGTGAAAACAATTCAACACGGAGTTTTCTTGCTACTAACAGAATAAGAAGAAAAAAATGACGATATTTTTACAAGAATGTATCCATTGAATCGTAATATTAAAGTTGTTTTTTTAATCTTATCACGAGAATTTTTATGATTTTATATTTATCCCTTGTAAGACAATCAAATTATTTATTCAATGTTAAATAGTCTTTTTGCAATATGATAATTAAACAAATATTAATCAAGACAAAAGTTAAATAGAAACAGAAATTAAAAATATAAAACTGCATCAAAGGTGCACATTAAAGTTAATTAATGCAAAGAATTAAAAAATCATAAACAAATATTATTTTTAAATATTAGAAAATTTAAGAAATCTTCATTTTAGAAGAAGTGAAAATTTAGAAAAAAGTCTTTTTTGTGAATTTGACCTGTTCATTTATTTCTCATTTCCTGTTAAACAACTTAAACTCACTTACGATAAATATGCCACATTAACTGAAGCCATGAGAATTCCACAGGTGTTGACAGGTTATACATTATCTTATCCCTCTGATATTCTATAACCCTTTGCCTGTATCTTCTCATCCTCACCCTTATCCCTTCTAATACAAATAAAACTATCCATTATCTCATGCCTCTGCTTTTCTATCACCCTTTGCTTGAATGCACAAATATTTTTTACTGCATTCCTCTCTTTTTTTTTCTCTATTTCTCCATAAGAAAATTTAATATATTGCAATTTTTATGTCTTTACATCCCTACCTGCCACTCTTTATGCTTTTTCTTTCATATGGATCACTTCTCCCCTTGATATGCTGATAAGCCAAACCAAACAACAAAAACTGAAAAAAAATATGAACAAAAATTTTTTTGTTCATATTTTGCAAACAGCACCCCAGCCAACTTGATATGGAGAATCTTTTTTTCTGTGACTGAAAACATGCAGCACTATTTAAATGAAAGCAATCCCTGTCTGAAAGTTTGTTTTCAAATAATAACTAGAATTTCAAATGCTTATTTTTAAGGTTAGCTCTTCCAACTTGGAAGATTGGTGCAACACAATCTTCCTCTCCTCATTTTCTTCCATTTGGCTTTGTGTCATACAAAACTAAGTAAACATTAGACTTTTAGGTAATGTAAATAAAAAGTAAATATCTCTTATTGATCAGATCAGCTTATATATCTTGGTAATCCTTTTGTTAATCCTTTTCTCTTACACAAAAGTGGAAGAGGAGGAAGGTATTCCTTAATCTATCTTCAAAAAAGAAGTTTCATAAGAAAGGCTTTTATGAGTAATTACTAAATAATAAATCAAGCTTTTTTTCATTCTTTTATAAATAATTACTTTTAAAATGTTCATCCTAAGACAAAAACTATCATGCTAATATCATTCTCATAGATAGGGCCAAAGATGACTATTTTCAAATCCTGTTGAGAATGGTCATTTGAAATTTACATCGCAACTAAAGATATTTTACTGCTTCATCTTTTTTCCAATGTTAAAAATTTCAAAAATGTTATTATTATTTTTTCCTCTTTAATCTTATGTTAAAATATACTAATGTATTTCACTCAGAAGCTATGAATTTCTTGAGTACAAGACTGACTGCTTGGGGATAAGTTTAAATTCAAAGGCTCTTTGTAACCATATGATAACAAGCTAGGAAAGTATACATCATCTTGAAGCAGTGGTTAACAAAGATCATTTTTAGTGATATATGTAAATGACTTCCTAACTATCACAGCAGGACATGATATGCTATGACTATTGCTGGATTGAGAAAAGGAAATCACACTTCATAACATCATTACTATTGTAATTAGTTTGATCCTAACTAGGTGCCTTATATTTTACTTATAATGTCCAGCTGAATAAATATTAAAAAAACTACAACATCATGATCTCAAGTATAGAAACCAATTTTTTTAAGACATCTGATAAATTACTTATTTACAAACAGGTCATTTTCACAGAAAAAGACATGAATTTTAATTGTTGAATTTATGACAAAACATTTACTGAATAAAATTGGAATTAAAAATCAGATTTATTTATTTTGTTATCTTTGAGATGAATGAAAAGTTTATATCTTTTGCTTATGTAATCATTAAATAATCAAACACAGAAAAGAAATTCAAAAGGAACAACATTTAAGATGATAAGACAACTTGTGGTTGCTTTATCAAAGGTTTTAGATCATCATTTATTGCCACATGAAAGCTTTTTTACATCAAGTTGAAATTGTTGCACATTTACAAAAATGTGACATGTTGCATAATATTCAATAAGCTAGTTTTCATTTGACAAAGACAATGGGAGAAAAAGAAAAAGAAAGAATAGAAAGAAAGAATAAGAAATAAAAGAAGATGAAAAGTATATTTTCTTATATTGTTACTGTATTACATAAAACTTTCAGAAAATAAAACTTTCTAATATTTTCTTGAATAGTTAAACCCTTCCTTTGTATATTTGATATTTTTTGGCTGAACCATGCTTCAACACCTGTCAAGTTTTCATATTTTATGTGAGAAAAAAAACAAAGGATAAAGTTTGGGGAAAAATCAAATGATAAAAAGGAAAAGGTGTTCATTAATATACCATTGAGACCAACCTATTCGAGAAGCACTAGGTCCACCATTCCACCACCCAAGTAGCAAACATCAAGTATGCAAGAAAGGGCTTAATTATCAAAAGAAATAAATGATATACTAATGTTTCTTACAGACAATATAAACAAGATTTATCACACTTAGATATTACCATTCATACACAAAGAGAAACTTAAAAGTACGTAAATATCCTGAAGTGAAAACAAAATAAAATATCTTTATGATTCTTGTATATTATTATTATTATAATTTTTTATTTTGCATGGGTTTTCATTTTCAACAAATTTTGCATTCTGGGGATTCTCCATCAAGTCATACCTCAGACAGACAGCACCTTTTGCAGAATATTTGCAGTGCCAAGTAACACAGATTCCTGAAAGTGATGCGATACTAGGCTTTATTTTGATTTTCTTAATGTAAAACTTTGAATTCAGTGTTATACGTGTATATTTGATTTTTAAAGACCAAATATTCAAGTCCAATTTTGGGACTCTACCCTTGGGTAATAGCTTCTTTTGATATTGATTTTGATTCTTCGCGAATCAATACATGATGAGAAAGTTTTAAAGTATCTTTTAGTCTTAAATATGAGAAGCATTTGCCAGTTGAAAGAATGGAGATATATAAAATGCCTCAGATTTTAATGAAAAGTTATACAGTGTTTTCAATAGATTAAGTTCACCAACTCATGGCAGGTTAACTTTGTTCATACTAAAATACTTATGTGACAAAAATTCTTTGCACTAGTTAGCTTATTATATTGTAAATATATACAATACAATGTGATTTTATATATTTATTGCTCATACAACTTGATCTACCCTTCTTAGTAATGCAATATTTTGATATTATGGGAATATCTCATTAGTAAGTAGTGAGGTCAGGTTGCTAATATATTTCTTTTTTGTTTTTTGCTAACTTTCTTTAGATATTTTTACTTTTGATGATTTAAGAAACAAAATGCTTTCTTTCATCTGACAATAGAATTATTTGTAGAGATAAAAATTCTAGATGACTCATGCAAAAAAATATAACTAATGCAATTGTAAAATTACTTAAATACTTCTTTTCAGGGTACAGATAAACTAGTTATAACCTTAATGATTGTCATAGATTTTGAAAAACTAATTAAACCCTTTCAATATTTCTACACTACCAATTTAATTATGGATGCAGCACCAAGTGTTTAGTTTTGTCATCATTACTAGAGCAAAACCTTTTCAATAAAGACAAAGCCAAAGTAACTAAATATATGGTATTTTAAGTTTCTTAAATCCTGAGATGTAACACATTAAATTTTGGCTAATCCTTTCTACTTGCCATATTTTTTTTGTTTGGGTAGGGAGGTAGCAATATTACTATAGATTTTTACCCTGACTAACTAAAAGCTTTTGCAGCTAGACTAGTTAAAGCTTTGCCCATGAAAGATGAGCTCCCAGAATACAGGACACAAGAACACATCTGTTCAGAAGTTATTTCTTTATTTTTAATTGAATTGTTGTTACAAAAAGTAATAATAAAATGAAGAAAATACTGCCCATTTGTTGTTTAATTAACCTGAAAAACTCAGGTCAAATTACATGGAATGCATACCAAGAATCATATCTTGACTGAAAAGGGTTAATCTTATACAAGATTAGGTTTCTCCATTATATAACATATAGTGTATAATGTGCATCTATAATTTAAGCAAGGAATATTCAGGTAAAAACTAAAGTTTTCATTATAACGGCGTGTCATTTATTTTTAATATTTAACCTTATTTTGTTTTGTAATCTTAATTTAATCATTTGTAATCATATTTATGTTCAAGGTCAACAATGAGTTAAAGATGACCAAGAATAAATTATATTAGAATATAATTAGTAGTCAAACATTGTAAGGATGACTGAGCATATGAAGTAGGTCCAAGACATCACCAACCAGAACACTCTAGTAATTCAATCAATGCTATCACCAAGCAACTCAAGGTTATAGAATCCATAATGAGATACATGATGTACAAGAACATCAACTACAAATCCAACAGGATGAGATATCAATTCATGCCCAACAAGACTCAAAAAAATCATGATCAGAATCATGATCAAAGTACTTGCTGAATAAGGTCAAGCATCCTGGGGAGCTTAGCATTCTTTGGTTTGATGAGAAGAATTTCAGTTAAGACAAGAAAATGAACAGGAAGAAAGACAGGAGGTTCTGTAGTGGGAGTCATGAACAATGAGGAAAATACCACTGTCCTACATCTTTCATGGATTTGTTTTTTTTTCTGCGAATTTGAAGAGATTATAATTGTTGAAATTATAATTTTAAAAAATTCAAAATATATATACTTTGCAAAATAAAGTGTTGAAACATTTATAGGATTTTAAAACTTTTTTTTTACAGACAGAAATTAAAATTATTTTGGGGAATGGATATTTGCATTGGTCTAAAAGAATATTCAGGAATTAAAAAAAAAGAATATAAAAGATGTGTAAACAGAAAAAATAAACAACAAAGATAAACAGTTTTATGTAGATATATATTTTATACATATCTACATTGACATACATTTTATACATATCTACATTGAGAGAAAGGGAAGTGCATTGACATATGGGAAAGGCCAAAATAAAAGGTTTGACTGCGTGGGTTAAGATAACATAAAATAACAACAACAACAACAACAAACAACAACAAAAGCAATATCAAAAACATCATCAATATCAAATAACAATGATTACAATTTACTACATGAATACTACTACTACTACTACTACAATGACTAAAGCAAGAATGACTACATCTATATGGCAAGAAAATTTACTATATCAAAAACAGCTACATGTGCAATCATTCCATTTTTTTTTAATTGTAATAAAATATCTGGATCAAAGTATTACAACTAACAATAGGATTCTGGAAAAATTAAATGATAGCATATTGCAGGAACAGTAAAAGCATAAAGGCAGAATACAAAAAAGCACCAATGACCACAAAACTTTTCAACATACACAAATTGAAGCACCAAACACAACAATAACAACGGTAAAATAACTGTGCTTTGTGCAAACGTAACCAGAAGACATAATAATAATAGAAAAAAATATATTGTGTCAGAAATTGTTTTACAAATTGACTAAATATAAAAATGATTGTTAAAAATAGGATTTGAAAGTTTTTGATTATGAAGGACATTCACTGATTCATTGGCCATTTTTGAACAACATATCTCACAAATTTTAAGCCTTATTATGCAATTTATCATGAAACCAAATTAATAATAAATAAAAAACTTTCTCTAGATCAAACGTGGTGAAAGTTTAAGATGTATGATTCTTGTTTTATTGACAGTTTTATTAATTAACAAATGAATATGAAAAATCTGTTTCTCAGAAATGTTGAAACAATTTATAATTTGTTTATTATTTTCAAGTTGTTTTGTTTTTCATTTCTTTATATTTTCACATTTGAATTTTATAAAACAATTTCAGAAATAATATTACATTTTTCTTTTTACTGTTGCATTTCTGTTTCTGGCGATATTTCAAAAATATGGTTAATTCATTGTTTTACCATAAATATACTTTCAAAATTTAAATGAAAAAATTAAAGTAAGAAATATTTTCCCCCCTCACCCTTATATATATATATATATATATATATATATATATATATATATATATATATATATATGAATATATGTGTGTGTGTGTGTGTGTATGTATTGTTGAAAAATTCTCATTTTGAACAAGAAATAATTATTTTTAAGCCTAATGTTTAGTCATTTATTCATATCTTGGAAAGTCACATTTCAGTATATATATATATATATATATATATATAAAAGTGAATATATATATATATATATAAAAGTGAATATATATATATATATATATATATATATAAAAGTGAATATATATATATATATATATAAAAGTGAATATATATATATATATATAAAAGTGAATATATATATATATATATATATATAAAAGTGAATATATATATATATATATATAAAAGTGAATATATATATATATATATATATATATATATATATAAAAGTGAATATATATATATATAAAAGTGAATATATATATATATATATATAAAAGTGAATATATATATATATATATATATATATATATATATATATATATAAAAGTGAATATATATATATATATATATATATATATATATATATAAAAGTGAATATATATATATATATATATATATATATATATATAAAAGTGAATATATATATATATATATATATATATATATATATATATATAAAAGTGAATATATATATATATATATATATATATATATATATATATAAAAGTGAATATATATATATATATATATATATATATATAAAAACATAATGTGCTTATTAGAATATAACTTGAAATCATGTCTAAATTTCAAAGGCTAATATGTTTGTAATATATTCTTAACATATTCTTAACTAATCTCAGATAATTTGTATTGATTTTGACTGAAAATATCAAGACATTCTTTACAGTTGAAGATTACAAAGCTGCAGATTTTAACAAGCAATATTTCATATTTTTACTGTTTAATTATTATTTATGGTTTGAGTTTGGATTATTTTATAGTTTTTAGCTATCTATTTATCTATCAATCCATCCCAAGGCTGGCCTTGTGGCCAAATATAGTGGCATATTTCTCACAGCACACATGTTTAATGTTTGGACTTAAGTAAAAGCCAAAATTTTAAATCCTGATTTTCAAAGAAAACTGGTTCATTCATCAATATTCTATAATCTTACCTTGCTAAGTTTAGTAAATACATAACTTTTAAGATCTATTTCTCCATCTATCTTTTGTGATAATGAATTTTTTTACCCTATTGAAGATTTGATTATTTGGACTCTATTTTCATTGGAATTGTTAAAATTGAAGAAATTCTGAAAGTCCCATCAAAGTTCACACATTTTTCATATTTTCACTTAATTTTTAATATTCACTTAAAATTTTTTATCTTACTTCTAAAACCATTTTATCTTCATGGTGAAGATTTAATGGATGAATTGAAAAAAAAAAAAGAGAGAGAACCCAAGCACCCCAATCCTCAGGATGTGTGTCAAAATATTTCAAGAGCAGGGCTGAAAACCTAAATATCAAAGTCCATTTTTAAATAACATTTTTAGTATTTAGAGCTTGTATGTAAAATCTGTTAACATAAATGAACAAGAAGTAGACATATGCAGTTATGTTCCTTATTTCAGATATAAATTCTTTGTTGAAAATCCCTGAAGAGATAACGTCATTAATGATGATTAGAAATGTAAAGAGAAATTACATAAGTAAAAAGATGAATACTTGTTCTGCTTAGTTATTGTTAAGTCTAAATGCTTTGTTGAGTTTATCAAGATAACTAAATAATATATATAAGCATATGAAAAAAAAATCCTTCCCATTTGCAGACAATATTACAGTAAAGAAAGATACTGGTAGTCTGCAGCATGTAGGGGAATATTAGCTTTCCACCAGATACCTCAACTTATATTTTTAAGGTATTTTTTTTAAATTGATGGTGGTGAAATTATATGCCATCAAATATGACAGTACACAGGACGAAAATATATCTTAGGAAAGAAAAACAAACATTTCAACAATCAGTTCAATTCTGTAAGCACTGATTCAAATTCGCAAATGCATTGCTGATATTTACTGTAGGAAATGATTAAGAAAAATGCCAATATAAGATCTGTTACTCTTCTGTTTAGAAGTCAAATTTAATCCAAGCTGGTGTTTTTGGCAATAACAGATTATTTAAAAATAAGAATCTTAAATTCTGTCATTTCTGTCTTTCATATTTCTTCAAGATTTTTTACAGAAAAGGATTTACAAAATCACTAAATATGAAATTCTCAGCCTGATTTATTTTAATATCTTGCTATTAAATTTCAACAAATCAATACCCACTCATGAGTTACAGAGCAAAACTGTAACATCATTTTTTCCGTGTCTGTATTCTTAAATACAAGCATTAGAATGAAATATTACTGAACCATCTGAGGTGTGTCCTACATAAATCACATCACAAATAATGCAATTAGACAAGAAACAGGCCTGTTGGAAGATCTCATAACTAGCATCAAGAATAAAATGTTGGAATGGTATGGATACATCATAAAAACAAACAATCTTTCCACTGCCATCCACTTACCACATTAGACCTAAAAAGAAGAGGCAGATAGAGGCAAAGATGGGCTGAAAATGTCACAGAGAAGACTGGAACATCATTCAAAGAGACTCAGACATTGAACGCAGCTGAGTTATATGGCAGGGAATGGTCAGGTGCTCAGCTGCCCAATAACCCTATGACCACACCTGATCATGGGACTGATGATGTACACCTATTGATAGACTCTATAAAACACGTAATGTCTGACAAATATATATTTAAAGTATAATCAAAGTAAATGTAAACATTTTATATGTCCATAAAGACTTTAACACTTTTTAATCCTTTCAATGTGCAACTGTAAAGGCATGAAAAAGATTTAGCATTTTTTGGTTGACCATTTTCAGATGAAGAATTGAGACTAACCTCAACTTAGTATGGTACAAGGCCAAATGAAGGAGAAAAGATTATGTTGTCTCAATCTTTACACAAGGGTAGGTTTGCCAGTTTTAAAATATTTACTGCCACATATCAAACATGAGTCTTATGGTTTTAATTGTTTATTGAGTTTTACACATATATGCTTCCGTTGTTTGAGATTAAATGGATATATTTTTCACCATAAAGCTTTATGTATATTTTTTAATTGTTTCTCTAGATAACAATAAGAACTTTAGTATTATTAATTTTTATCTAGATATTGTTTGGTAAAAAAAACAACATGATATACAAATGTACCACATGGCACTATGAATAAAAAAGAAAAAGACAATGTCATCAGTTTTTATAGGTTAATAGATTTAAATTTTATGCAATAGTAAAAAGTATAAATAGTGCTATATAGTAATTTCTAATGTTTACTCTAGCAAAAACATTATGC
>OZ010578.1:133709822-133719822 GCA_963932145.1 Acanthosepion lycidas | reverse complement strand
TTTTTTCCCCAGCTGTCTGTCTTATTCAAGAATACCTGTTGACCACTTAAAATAATTTATACTTTCTTTCAGTTTTGTTTTCATTTTTACACCAATGATCACTTTATTTTCTAAAATTTTTAAAATGAATAAGATCTTTATGATTATCTTAATGGCACTTTTTGTCTTTTAACTTTGATATCAAATCTGTTTTGATAGTCCCTATGAAATAAAATTGTAATGTTTGATCATTGGATCAGATTTTGGGAAGTGTGTTTGGTAGAGAACTTTTTAGGCCCTTCTTCATACATCACTTACTTTATCATAAGTAATCGCAAATGTTGAATTTTGAAGATTTTATACATAGAGAGACCATAAAGAAATGAGTTCATTTCTTAGATTTAAAATCAAAGTCTTTTAGGTAAATTTATAATGCTAGCGACACTGGATATAAAGTATCAGACCATTGAATTTATAATTCTATACAATAACAATTGATCTATAATAAATAAAAAATGAATAATACCATTGTAAAGTTATTGATGTTGGATTTTTCACTTTTCTATAAATGTTTATGTAACTAATTTAAAAAGATGAAATCTTAAGATATGAATGCATCATTTATACTTAAAAAAAAAAGATAGTGGTCAAATTGGTCAAGACTCTTGAATTTTATTATTATTAAATGAAGCATTACATTATTAATTTGCTGAGAAGTATTTTTTTAATTTCTTTTAAATTGCCTTACTTTTATTGCAACTACTCAAAACCGCCATTCTGCTATTATTAATAAACAATGCAGATCAGAAACAAGGGATCCAGAATGACAATCTGAGTTGTTATAATAAAAAGTAACTGAAATTAAGATGAAACCATGATTTAATCATGATGATTTTTATTACATATGTCATATTTTTAATAAAGCACAGGTATTAAAGTGTAATTAGGGAATAAAAGCTTTATGCTGCTTAACACATTGACTGTCAGAGGTCATTTACAAAATCTGACTTCAAACTGCAACTTAGGTAATAGAAAATGTTATGAGTTGATTTATAACTGCAACTGAAGTCTTAAAATTGTTTTCACGCTAAAAGTATCACTGTGAATAAATTCATTGTTGACACCTGCAGATGAAAATGTATCAGAAAATTTGAAGCACAAAATGACCCATAGCCAGCATAAGAAATCTCATAGTCGGCATCATAATAAAAACTGCCAACCACATGTCATCTTGTGGTTAGCAATCAATATGTTAATTTATTTAACTCTTAAATCAATAATTGATTTTTTAGGTAATGTTATCTGTACTGTGTGTGTGTTGAGTTGGTAAAGTAACTAACTCATTAACTCAAACAGATTCATTGTTCACTAAATTAGCTGTGTTGGACTAGTAACATGAGTTGTCTGCCCTTACATAAATCTTGTTAGTTGATGCAAAAAGATACAACTCCTTTGTCTTTTTATTTTCTGACAGAAACATATGTGAAATAAGGCCTCTGTGAGCCAACAGCATCAAAGACTTCTCCAAGGCCAGTAATACACTTAACTTTAATCTTGATGCAGGAAAGGACAGTGTGCACATTATTGTTATGTACTAAAATTGTTCATATTATAAATATTCTTGTATTTATAATAAATTTGTGATGAATCCAAATTTCATGATATTTGTGCTTAGAAATTGTGCCATGAATGAAACTTTTCTTGAATTAAATCAGCTTTTATTAAGAGTAGAAGAAATATTTTTATCATTAAAAGATGTTTTCTTTAGGGAGACTTTTTCCGCTTAAAATTTGGTTGCTCTATTATCAACTGTCAATTAACGTGATCATCTTTTACATTCTTTTCAACAGCAATAATTCTCAATAACATTTCAGAATGATTCTGTCATAATTTAAACACAGGAATTCCATACTTTAAATAGCTTACAGCTTCACCAAATTGATAAAACAATAATATTTTCTTCCTATTTTTGTTTTATTTTTCTTTATTATTATTTTGATTCCTTTAATTCTGTATCTATTTATTTATTCTAAAGCAGCACAACCTATCATATATTTCTGGAAGTGATGTGAATAAACACCAAAATATGAACTAAATTAATTACATTTTCTTGACTGTTAATAACTGATTACCATACTGAATATTAGATAAGACACACTACTATTTACATTTACAGGCAGCCTGAAGTTATTATGCAAATCAAATAAACCTCAATAACTCAAAAAATTCTGAACCAATATTTGTCATATTCAAACTCCTCTATTTCTATCTTTAATAAAATATTTAATTCAATTTTCTGCTATTTTTAATGGTTAGTCTTTGAAATATTTTGAAGTTACGAAAATGTACTGACTGGAGTTAATATGCAGATTAAACTAATAGACAGCAGTTTTTTAGAATACATCAAATAACTTCAATAAATTCAATAAAACATATTGATACTACCTAAAATTTTAACTCAGACTTTGTTTTGATAACTAAATTGAGTGTTTAAAATTTGACAATTTTTGTTCAAACCAAATTTGAATTATTCAAGTTTATATGATTTGCTTAATAACTTCAGACAGAGTGTAGTATTAAAGTATTACAAAATTAGGTTACATAAAAGTAATGGTAGTTTGCAGTATCTGAGTAAATGTTACTCTTTCATCAAATACTTCAAATTTGTTACTCTTTCATCAAATACTTCAAATTTGTTAGTCTTTCATCAAATACTTCAAATTTGTTAGTCTTTCATCAAGTACTTCAAATTTGTTACTCTTTCATCAAGTACTTCAAATTTGTTACTCTTTCATCAAATACTTCAAATTTGTTACTCTTTCATCAAATACTTCAAATTTGTGTATATGTCCCAGAAGTTATTTCTTAAGTCAATTTTTTTTAAAAATCCAACATGGTAGCTTTAAGGGTTTTTTTTATGCTTTTGTGTGGTAATTATATTGATTATTTATTTGCCGATCAATTGGAATAGACTAAATAGTTACTTAAAAACAAGTTTAATAAATTACTAAAAGCATTAAGAATTGCAACAATGGTAAAAACAGAACATTTTGCAAGCAACATAAAGCCACTGCTTCAGAAGAAAGGAATTCAGCTGACCACATGTACTGAAAGCAAAAACTCTGTTCTATGTACCACAGTTATTTTATTATAAATTATCCAAAAGCTGATAACAAATTTGCATTCAGTTACAGAAAAATTCTTAAAAATAAAAATATGTTAAAGTATTCTTTTATAAAGAAATGAATATTATTTGAAATCATTTGAGCCAATAAATTAGGAATTCTTATCTCAAGTGTTTATATTATATTCAATAAAATGATTTTCATTCACAATATTTTAGTTTTATGCACAGATGAGCCAAAATATTATGACCATCTGCCCAATAGGATGTTGGTCATCCATGTGCTTGAATAACAGCTCTTACCAAATCATGTATAGACTCTCCAATACCTTTAAGGATTTCTTTTAACATCTGATGTCAGAATGCTAACAGCAAAACATTTAACTTACTTCTGCAAATGATGCAGCAAAGGTTCAACAAAACAAACTTGCTTAAACAGCACGTCCCATAAGTGCTCAATGTGATTGAGATCTGTGGAGTTTGGAGGTCAGGAAAACAAAGTAAATTCTACATCATGGTCCTGAAGCCTTCCCTTGCAAAACTGATGTTAGAGTGCATTGTCTTCGTCAAACAAGACACTGCTATCATAGAAGACTGTTTTCTTGAAGAGGCATACTTGATATTAAATAATGGTACATGACAAAGTACCTTTCACATAAATAACACAACATGGTATTTCCCAGCATAATGTTGTCAAAGACAGAGAGCTAGGAGGACTGGTTTCATGCCTTTTTTTCACATCTGAAACTCAAAAATGGTTTGCTGATTCTATTTTCTGTACTGATAATTATTGAGTGAGTATACACTTCCCAATAAGAAATATATACATGCATAAATTAATATATATATATATATATATATATATATATATATACACACACATATTTTTAAATCAGTTAATTTATAATATATATATATATATATATATTATATAAAAGTGAACATTGAAGTCAACACTCAGAGGTGACAGACAGCTGTTTCATGCTAGATGCAATCATCAGGTCTGATGATTGCGTCTAGCATGAAACAGCTTGTTGCCTCTGAGTGTTGACATACACTCTATCTCTAATATTGAGCACTCTATCCCATTAATATAGCACACCTAAAAACTATATATATATATATTAAATATTATATACATATATATATATATATATATATATATATTAAATATTATATATATATATATATATATATATATTAAATATAATATAATATATATATATATATATATATATATATATATATATATATATATATATATATATATATATATATATATATGTGAAAATATATAGAAAATAGGAAAGAACTGGTTAGGTAAATAATCCAAAGTTCTTTAGTATTTTTGTTATTATTTTTAAAAAATAGTGCTCGATACAAAAGTAGAGCATAAATATAATTATTTATTTAAAAATATGATTCCAACACGCTACATAAGAGGTCTCATGTTTCAAAACAAGAGCCAAAAACTTCAATATAATTATTTGAATTAAATTGAATTAAAGTAAACTCTGTTCTATCTTCAAGCGAAATTTTTTTTTGGAATAACTTATTTCTCAAATTTACGTGTTTTAATAGCATATTCATAATTGAAATCAAAATTTCCATGGTAACAGCCAGGGCGAATAATTATATATATATATATATATATATATATATATATATATATATATATATATATATATATATATATATATATAAAATTTGCCATTAGGGAAGTAATAATCAATAGCAGTGACAGAGCATTTATAGATATAGATAACTTGAACATAGAAATCAACACTGTATAGAGACTGTCAGTTTCATGCTTCAATGACATGCACTGAGGTGTGAAACTGATTATATATATATATATATATATATATATATATATATATATATATATATATATATGATAAGAATAGCATTTTTTATGTCAAAATTGTAGTCAGTTGCACACCATAACAAGACTGACCATAACTTTGACATAAAAAAGTCACTCTGATCATAGGAGAAAATAATTCTTCACGCCGTAAATGTCTAGAGAGTGCCTTAATAGCAAGGGTCATCTATAGTAAATTTTGCCTGGCTCTTACAACATTTAACCATTTCTGGCAGTGTGGAATACTTACTTACAAAAGTGATAGAAAGAAAAAAGATAAAGACTGTAAATGAATTCCGCTGATAAAAAAAAAAATTCTAAAATTCCCAACACTCCTCTGCTATGTGCAGGTATAGTTCTACCAACATAACAAATTTAGTCCAATAACATCCTGCTGGATGAAACCCATCTTAAGGCAAACCTTTTCCACTTTGTCATACAATTCCCATATATATATTAAAAATTATATATAATGCTTTATCAATATTTACATGTAGTACCCAACTTACACATTTGTTTAATTTTAAAGTTATTACTTTATTAATTATTTTGCATATGCATACAACTAAACAGAAAGATGAAATTACTTTCAATGATATTCTGAAGATGATGTAAATAAACATTGAAATATCAAAAAATCCTTTTTGAGTGATTTCTTAATTGAATTTTGAATATGTAGATGAAGCATGTTTATCAAAGTTACCTTTACACTTATAATATGTTTTGTATCATCAAATTAAAAAATATTAAAAAAATATAATATAAAACAGATTTTATATGACAGCCTTGGAGTTTAATTTAATAGTTTTATTTGAGGTTTAACCAAATTAAATGACAAAAATATTGTCATTAATGACTAAGAATAATCTCTAGAAATTCAACTTGCATATTTGAGTGAAATTTAGTTTTAGTCTGTTTAACTGACTTGCCTAATATCAGAAAGCTGAAGAATGCTTTGTGGAATTATTTAAAACTGATTAAAACAACTTTATTATTGTTGCTTTCATATTTCTATAAGTTTTCAATAAAAAGATTTTAAAGTATTACAGTTATTTTCAGTTTATTTTAAGAAAAATTTTAAAAATTTGTTTAAAATATCCTCATATGACATAATTGAAAATGGATATACTATCTTTCTTTTTTTTTTAAATCCTATCAAAAACACAAGCACATCTGTGCACACATAAACACCTGTACAAATGTCTAACTACATGAAAATTAAAACGAGAACAATGCACAACAGTTATTTACATTTTGAAATCAATACACATCATCAAACACACAAATAAACAGAAAACTGAGAAAATTAAGAAAAGAAAAAATTACTGCTATAATTAATCAGATATAGGTGAATTCCCAAAGCTGCTGTTTGTTATGGCAATCGCCCTTGTTTTCAACTCCAACTTCAAAAAAACTAAAGTCAAAATTTCAATTTATGATTTTTTATTCAATCAAATTCATTCTTGTTACCTAATAAAAAGTTATATGAGAAACTGACTTTAGAAGAGCTGACCTAGTCCAGAACCTATTTTACCTAACCATATATATGTGATGGACAATTTTTTTCTATTTATGAATTTTCTTTTTAAATGACATAATTATGGCTCTCTACAGCTTAATTTCTTTTTGAATATGAATTGTCATGATTGTTCTTTCTTTTGTTTTTTAAATCATTTTACTCCAAGCAAGGCAATAAAGACACTAGAACACAAGTGTTATAGAATATGAGAAAAAAACTACTATTAAGGAGAGAGAACAATAAAATAATAAGAATTAAGAAGACAGAAAATAACAATTGAGACTGTATTTAAATTTTTGAAGATCAAAATTGACTGGGAAGCTGGAAGAGAGTTCCATAAGTGAGAAGAAACTATTAGCATAGAACTTACAGTTAGCACTAGCCATTTCAACTTTAAATTGATGAGACCTGGCCACCAGTCTAGTACTGCATTTAAATTCTTGGGAAAGATAGTGGAGTGGTTTCTTGTTGCTTTCTCTACAGGTATGAATTCGGAGTAGTTCTTATTGTAGACAGGCTACCATCCAAGGTTACAGAGTCTAGTTTAGATTACTATTTAATCCATAGCTGAGTGAAGAGAAGAGATGACTTTATACCTTTCCTAAGAGCATTTGTGCCAAATTGAAAGCTATAGACTAGATTTGAACTCGCCTCACTGACTCCAATAATTGTTATGCTATCCACATATGAATAAGAGCTCCAAATAGTTTCAAAAGAGTTTGTTGCTTAAAATTCAGTTTATTTATGTAATTTTATAAAATATATATAGACTTAGATCCCTTTGACCTTCTGAGATGTCATGACATATAAAAATTCAGTATGACAGCACACTGGTCTTTTGGCTATGGCAGCAACCACAAAAGAGGATTAGAAACTTTCAACCATTTGAGAAGTTAACTATACACTCATCTTAATTTAAGGTTATGACACTTTTTCTACATTTTAGATAATATTTGTTATTGACCTGTCACTACACAAAATTGTTTTTTGTCCAGTAGTACTTGTATGAATAACGTCATTGTGCTAGCACAAAAGATCACAATGACTTTTTTCTAGGAATTGATTAAATTCCACTGAAGCATTTGTATTATTTGAGAAGAAAAGTTTGCAAAAAATATGTTAATATATGCTGTGAAGTATGTGTTTTGAATAGATATTAACTGTGATAAATGAGACGAATGTGTTTTTAAAAACACAAGACAGTTATTGTTTGCAATATAATTAATTCCATTGCCCAACATTTAATCCTGTAATTAATACCTGTGATGATAAAATATAAACATTCTATAATTACTGGATTTCTTTACAAACAATGCAATAAATTTTGTATCAGAATCAATAACCAAAATAAGGTCATTACATTATATACAAGACTAACATTTGGACAATTTTGTTAATTTCTATTAACAAAATAAATGGCTATCAGGTATGTTTCATGGCAGAAATCCTGTTTTATTCCAAGTGGGTCAAATTTACTAAGCCTGAATTTTACACTGGTTTCTAAAATAACCTTCCCAACAATGTGATACATGGCATACAGTGAAAATTGTTCATTTTAACTCTTCCAAGTAAACATAAATAAAAATGTTTATTCTTTTACTTTTAAAAATAGAAATGACATTACACATAATGTTCTATTCTACCCAAATAAATGCAATAATAAAAATCTGCTATTGGCAGTCCAAATTGTATTTGCTGGCTTGAATATGTAGCAAAAAAGGTGTGGCTGTTTGAAGTACCAGTTGTACCCAGTCTTCTTTTCAATCACAATAAATAAAACTACTGGGAAACTCTACACACAAAAAATGAACACTTGACTCATTAAACTCTGCTCTGCTCGTCTGATGTTCTCCTGCTCATGCTCATTTTATCCAATGGCTGAGACTTAGAAATTTGCATAAGCCACAAATTTGTCTTGCAAAATCTATGAGCTCTGAAATCAAGTTGTTCTTAAATTGTAGCTTTAGGATTGGCCATGTTTTCTTTCACATATTTTGCATGCAAGACATGCACAAGTGCATTTTATTCCAGGAAGTAAGCCATTTTTCCTTCTACAGAATAAAGACAATCTTATAAATGCCTTAACATTAAAGAGTTATCCTCACTCTAACTTCTGAAAAGCATAAAGAAAAGGCAGTATGGAAAAAAAAAACCCAAACTCAAAGATCACATCCACTTACTTATGGCAGTCATATTCTAAGCCACACAACTAAATTCAACTGCCTAAATCTGGTGGTATCATCTTACTTATTATAAAACGCAGATTGTGTGCGTGTGTGTGTGTCTGTACGTTTATATATTGGATCGGATTTCCTACATTTTTCAACCGATTTCAACAAAACTTAACAGGGCTGCGTAAAATTAGCTTGCGGTGGTTCTGACAGCACCAAAAATTGAAAAAACACAATTGTTTTTGCATGAAATCAATTTGAAAACACGGTAAAACACGATTCTGTTGTCAGAATGAAAGGGGGACAACTCATATCGAGTTATACTTATTATAAAACCCAGGCTGTTTGTGTGTGTGTGTGTGTGTGTGTGTGTTCGTTTATATATGGGATCGGATTTCCTATATTTTTCAACCGATTTCAACAAAACTTCACTTTTTTTTGACAGTTTCTTATTGTCTTGCACACTTTTTTCTTTATTTTTACATTCAGAATGCTTTAAAAATTATTATAATAAAATATTATATAAAATATATATAAAATATTTATAATAAAATTCTATTCAATCGATAGACTCATAACAATTGAAAACAATGTTTTTGTTTGAGTTTGGGTTTGACAAATTCGTAAAAAAAATGAAAATCAAAACCAAAAACTAATTAAGACATGTGTGTCCATCAACCTTAAACAATAATCTTTGTCAATTTTATTTTTCAGTCTTTATGATGGTCGATACTTGATCTATCTCTTACTGTTACATCCCCGGGCAACACCGGGCTCTCCTGCTAGTTATGAATGAAGTATAGATGAAATGATGCTTCTTTTCCCAAGCCATATCTGATTCTTTAGTCATCATATCATAAAAAATTTATTGTTAGCACTGCAACAGATGGATTTAAAAAATTTCTGGATAAAAGTGTTTGGAATTAAATTGATATTGTTTTATTAACCCTTTATTTATTTAACCAGACAAACATGTGTGTTTGTTTAAAAGTGAATCTAATGATTCTATTTAATTCTAAAGGCATATTTGCTATTAAATAATCCTGATAAACATGTTGTAGTGGAGTACAAAGAAATTTTGATTTTTTATTCATAGATATTCATAAGTAAAAATACCGCTACCAACAGCCTGAGTATAATCCTTATAGAATATATATGGTAAACTGGTGTAGATAGTTCACAAAATTGAATTTAAATATAAGTTACCTTAAACTGGAATACTTTTAAAATAAATTCAAGTTTAAAGGGGTTAATATAGGCTCTCCCTACTTAGCATTCTTTCTTCCTCTGATTAACATTATTCATAATTATTCAATTTTTGCATTTTATTCATACATTTTTAT